>AYEL01063895.1:0-44251 GCA_000484575.1 Olivierus martensii
TCTTAATTATTTTTTTAATTATATTCAGAGTTCCGGTACCTCACAAAAGCAATTGACATTGCGCAGATTCTTTAACGGAAAATAAACATAATAGATGAAAATGCGAGACTATGTATGTATATATTATTGTTATTACATATAAATAAACGTAGTAAGAAATTACATAATTTTTTATTTATGTTTTTTTGGGTCTCCGGAACGAATTAATAGATCGGATTTTTATTTATTTTTTTTTTTGGGTCTCCAGAACGAATTAATCAAATTCCCATAAAAACTTATTTTTTGGGGGGTCTCCAGAAGGAATTAATCAAATCCCCATAAAAACCTATGTTAAATCGATGATCGGTTAACGAATATTGTTTTAGAATGGATTATGTTTGTTAACAGATCACCCACTGTAGGCATTTCAATATATATATTTTTATATAACATTAATCATGTGCGACTGTATTTAAATCAATAGATTATAACTAAATACAGTATCATAAAAGAATGCGTCACGCTAATATGATGGTGATTTATTATTATTATTATTATTATTTTTATTAATTTTTCTATTTAAAAAAACATCTGAAAGAAAATTTGATATCTTGTTCTGAAGTCTTGGGCAGGGATTCCCTAAGTGCGGCCCACAAACCATAGAAATGCGGCCCGCGATGTCAGATCATCTGCGATCTCGAATTCATAGAGATAATTTATATTTTTACAAAAAATAAATAAATGTTATCCTATTTTATTATAAATAAATTTTATCATATAATGATAAACTTTATATATAATTAAAAATTGTTCAGTTAAAAAAAGACATGTATAAGTGCTTCCAAATATGTTTTCATTATTTAGAAGCACTTATACTATATGCAAAAAAACTTCCTCAATCATGAATATTAATAAGTCCAAATTGAGATCAAAATTAACTGATGAACATTTACAAGCGATGTTAAGAAAACAGCAGCAGCACAAATCACACACTTCAGATTGATGAATTTATTATTATACAAATCACACACTTCAGATTGATGAATTTATTATTTTTTTTCTTTTTTTTTTATTTGAAATTATTTAGTTATCTTTGTTTAATTATTTTTGAAATGTGTTATTTTAAACAGTTTATAATAAAAAGTAATTATTGCCGTAAACAACGATTGTTATAAAATTAGTATAAATTTTTCCCTTGTGTCTAACTTTTAATCGATTTAAATGTATTTTTCTATAACCCTTTTTTATTGGGCCCTTCAAGGCAAAACTTTGGGAACCCCTGTCTTAGGGGTAAAGATTTATTTTTGCTTGGAAGCGCTAAAAACTAGCACTGATACTATAGATGTCAAACATAAAAATACATTTTAGCACACGAATTCGCCGATAGTTGATATTTTCGTCATGAATGATTAACAGATCGAAGCTATGTCAAATATTAAAGAATACAATTGTAAATAGCTTTAATTATAATTATTTTTACGTGATTTTGCTTAGAATTCGGTTATGCAGTTTCTCACAAAATTCTTAGACTGAGTATATAAACGAAGTTCGAATGCCGAAATATGACAGAATTTGTTAACATAATCCCGTTTATATCGCGATGTGATGCTTTGGAATGTACTACGGACATTGAACAATATACAGTATATTTATAACGGATACTGAATTATATAGGGTTGAGCTGTATATACCGCTAAGATTAGGCAAAATAACAAACTAATGAAGAGCTAAATGTACATTAGTAATTGAATTAACATGGAAATCTTTAGCTTTCAACCCAAATTGATTAGTTATCTCACCAAATCTCAAAATAGATATTTTTGAAGGCAGCAACTTCGGAGTCCAACACAAGCTGGCCATCATTCATGAAGGAATCAACCACAAAAGCTGAAGGATGCAATTCAAATGACTAGGTCCAGATCTCTTCTGAAAAACTGGAAATGTACAGTCCAAAATTGAAGGTGATAAGTGACTGCTTTACCATATGCAGACACTTTTCACCCATAGCACCCTTTGGAAAATTTTTTTCAAAGAATATGAGCCCAGCCCAATGATTTCCTTCCTCTCCAGTCCAACTAGGTATGGTCTGCAGCAACAAAGATTCAAGATTATTATATTAGTTAGAAACGAATGTATCTTATGGGTTTGACCTCTCGAAAATTCAAGGAATTTTTGTGATCCAAATGGATACATTAATAGTAACTTCCAGTTGAAAAGCAGCATAATACAAAGAATGGAAAACGAGTAAATAATAAAAAAAATTAAAAAACTATTATTACCAGCAGCAATTCATTATTATTAAAATATTCAATATGAATGGTCTTAACATGATTGGAATTACTGAAAATACAATAAATACAGTGAAAGAATGGAAAACAAGTAAATAATAAAAAAAATTAAAAAACTATTATTACCAGCAGCAATTCATTATTATTAAAATATTCAATATGAATGGTCTTAACATGATTGGAATTACTGAAAATACAAAATAAATACAGTGAAACCTCTATGTTGGACACATTTGATTCCTTCAAAATGTGTTCAACTTAGAGAGGTGTCCAACATAGAGAGATTCGTAAAATCAATATTTTTTCTAAACATACTAAACACTAAATTTTCATGTCAATACAAACCTTTATTCAAATCAAATTGGAAACCTTTTATTATTTTAAATGAAACTCAGAAATGTCAAATACACACTGAAGTCTGTCAGTGCTTCAACATAAGAACTATTTATTTGAAAAGAAATCTGTAAGTAGAGTTTGCCTTTTTTTTATATTTAATTTACACTTCATCCACACATTTCCAATTTTATTTTTTCTTAAAACGAATAGAGTTTCAACAATCTCTGATTCATTATTAGAAACTGCTTATCATTCAAATTTCTCTACATATTCCAAAACTGTTTCATGATCATTCGGTTCCTCTTCCAACAAAGTCTCTATATGAATTGAGCTGGATATAATCGTTTCAATTAAATCATTGGTTGTACAATTTTCATATTCATGATGGACAATATTGTTGTCAAAATTTTATGATGATAGTTCTCAGGAAGAGCACTCAGTTTTTTTTCTAGGTCAAAGTTATTGACCTCTTGCATTCCTTCCTCAGTGAAATCTACCCAGCTTTCTAAAAACATTTCCGAATAGTTAATTGTGAAACTTCTTGTCATGCTACATAAATCCATCTCACTTCTTGTCATGCAACATAAATCTATCTCACTGCATCCAGAATAGTAAATGATCAACAACTCGCTTCTTTTAAGTAAACGATCAACAATTTGCTTCTTTTAGTCTAATGTCAATTTGTTTAATTTTCTTTTACTGCTTTTTAGCATTTCTAAGGAAAACTTAATCACAGCAATAGAAGAAAGAGCACATGATTCTATGCTTCTCAAAGAAAAAAGTAAAGTATAAACCAAACCAAAAATAACCAATTATAGCCCAAGTATTTTAATTTTATTGCAATAATATATAATTTGGCTAGATTTGGTTTGACTTTTCTCAATGCTCAGTGTTTGTATTTACAGTAATAAGTAAACTATGGATTTATAAGTCATAAGCAACTATCTCAAGGCATGACTAATCAATGTTATAAGTTTCTCTTTCACAGATTCCTTTGGTTAATCTTCTAAACCTAAATAAAATTTAAGATTTTATTTCAACCAATAATCAAAAAGTGTCCATCTTATTACAAACAGCTGTTCAAGATACAAGATAGAGAGGTGTCCAAGATACAGAGGTTTGGACATATAGTAAAATATAGGTTTTTGTCTGGTTCCAGGAAAAGTTTTTCAACATAGAGAGGTGTCCAAGTTGACAGGTTTTACTGTACCATTGTACAACAAAAAATCAATTTAGTTAATATGCCAGCCAAATAAATCCTAATTTTATTTTTCTTGAATTTTGAATAAATAAAATTTTTCTCGATTTTCCAATATCAATGTTTTTTGAAAATAATTTCTTAAATATGTTATTAAAAAAAGTATTTATCATCATTATTTCCTTATTAATTACAAGGAAAAATTTTCTCAGAAAAATTTTCCTTATTATTTTATATCCAATTAATTATTATTTAACTAATACAAATGAAAATAATAAATTTTAGTTAACTGATTAATGATAGGAATCTTCTCATATAACCTAATTTAATCAAAGGCATCTAATGCATAAAATAAAAGCCAAATATAGTACTAAGAAATTAGAATATTTTCAGCAATTTAAAAACAGCTATTTGGTTTGTGCCTAAATCCCATATCCAGAATGTGGTTCACTTCCTTTCGTAAATCTTCCAGCTCTGTACAATATTCCACAGCTCTTCTAAACATAGATCTAAATGCGGCCTTTTTATAATTTGGAGGGTCTCACAATCTCAGCCATTGGAAGCTGGCCATTTAGAACAAGTTTTCTTGTATTTTTTAAAATATTTTTTCTTAATCATAATATTAATTACATAAACTTTGACAAACATGGGGCCCCCCTCAAGCCTGGGAACCTATTGGATGCAATTGGTCCAATAGGCTCATGTCCAGCCCCAAACTAATGATACATATCATAGTGGCTATGATGTTTATTCACTAAAATAAGATTAGTATATACATTTCTGATCTTATTTGTGAAGCTTCCAATAAATTAATATTTTTTAATGTATTTAAATGAGCATCCACTCACATCTGTATATCTTTAATAATAGAATTGAGAAGGATTATATACAGTTATACTTCCACTTATTATCATAAAAAGTATAAGTCCTTTATAGCACAAGTTTACAATGGAAAAAGATATACATACTTTTTCCACTGTAAACTTGTGCTATAAAGGACTTATACTTTTTAGAATTGAGAAGGAATTGATATTTTTCAGAAATAAATATGAAGGATTACATTGCTATCGTAGGATGTACAAATAATGCAAAGAGAATGCAATATGTCTAATTTATATATGTTTTGATCATATTTAATAAATAAACTATCTGATATTTAAATACCTAAAAAATATTAAATTACATACAGTCATACATATCCCATGTTTTTAACAAAAAAAAAATCAGTAAGATAATGATTTTTGTTAGAAACAAATGTTGAGGATTGTCGCACAAAGGCACAATGGAAATGTATTGCAACTGTGCTGATGAATCTTATTAAATTCAAAAATTTTCTAAGTTATTTTGCCACATTTTAAACTGATCCCCTTATCCAAAATTTATTTCAGAAAAAAATTCTTCTGCTTATACACAAGTACAATGAAACCTGTTGAAGTGACCATCCCTCAGGGCTACTTGACTGGCCACTTTTCACAGGTGGTCACTATACAGGGCAGTGATCTTCCCCCTTCCCCAAAAGAAAAAAAAAACTTTTCATCATAAAAAAAAATAAAAATAAAAATCTCCTACAGTTTATTAAGTTATAACATACTTAAGAATACATAAAAACAAGCACTATTTGCAGTAAATAAAATGTTTATTTAACTAAAATTCCACCCTCGGCAAGGAAGTATTTAAGTTAAGCAGTTGTCTTAGAAAATTACTGATATAACATATTGAATGCTAAAAAGGTATATTACATATATTAATGAAAATTGCATGTTAAAATAAACTCAGATTTTCATTTTGCACTTCATAGCACTTAAGGTATTCAGCTTTTCACTTATTAATGTTATGGACGTTTTACTGACTCCAAACTTCTCAGTAGTTATTCCTTGTGTACTGTGTTCGAAGAAATTAATCAGTTCCAATTTTTGTTGTAACTGAACTTTTTGGGTTTTGACTGAATAGGAGGCATTTTTTTCACTGTAGTGAATGAATTGTGAACAGAGTAATCCAAACTGCAAATTTATATTAATTAAAATCGTCAACTTGTAATAAAGCAATAATGCCAACATATAGATACATCATCTTCTGACAAACAGTCTTATAGCAAGTATATACTGTACTATAATTAATACTAACCTGTATATCTGCATTTAACATAGTCAAACCTAAATTAAAATACTGTATAAAGGTACATATACAGTAGTATTACAATATTTACTTTTTAATATACCAGTTTAACAGGCTATTTTATCATAACAGAAAAATTGTAATGGTACTAGATTAAATACAGCTCATTCGCAAGTATGGATTTTATTCAGCATAATGTTTTCGGCAATTAAATATTTAAATAAATAAATTTGAAATAAAACTTTAATATTAAATAAGTTATAATTTCATTTTCAATAAGTTTTAGTTAATTAATATATTTAATTTAAATAAAAACAGTCTTTGACTTATGACAGGATATGGTTTGAACCCCACTTTTGTAAGTTGGAGTAGTCATAAGTTGGAAACATCCAAAATTTATGTATTACGCACTACCAATGTTTATTATTACACTTTATTCTATTGTAATAAATTTAATGAACATAAAAATATAAAAACCAGACACAAAATGATCATTTTGTATATCAGACCTGATCAATGACGTTTTCATATTGTCATTGATCAGGGATTTGAAACCTTTATCAGTTTCATTGTCCAATTACCAAATTTATCAATGACATTACCATCATAAGTTGAGAATTATCTATATATTAATAATAATATTTACATATACAATAAGTCCCCAACTTACCCAGTTTTGACTTATGCAATTTCAGAGATATGCAGCTACATAAATTTGTTTATTTTTGTTGTTTTCATAAAATGCAAATGAAAAATTTATTAAATAATTTACATTTTTACAGAAATATCAGTTAGTGTCTTAAATTTTTTTTATCTATGCTTAAAATATGCTCATAAATTTCATTTGACCATTTATTTGCTAATTTACCCAATCATATATATTAGATTTTTAACATTTTTGGAGTTATATGGTTTTCGATTCATATGGAAGTTTTTGATGAATTAACCATGTAGGTCTTACTGTATATTAATAATAAAGTATTTAATTTCAGTTAAATATTTTTTGAATTTATAATTTACTTTTGAATATCAGTTTTTCTATTAAAATATTTTAACTTGAAAAATTAACATTTAATGGCACTTAATGATATAATGATTTAGTTTGTTTTATTAATTTATAATATTACTGCTATTTATATACTAAATTTATATAAAATTAAACATTTAGATGCAGCAAATGGTCTTTGTCATAAGTTGACATTAATATGTCCAAAACCAAATCCACCTGTTTGGGATCTTTCTTCAGAAACAAAAGATGAGTGGGAAATATCTAAAAGTTCTTTAAATTTTATACATAAATTAGGTAGTGGAAATTTTGGAGATGTTTGGTATGGTAAGAAAATTTAATATTTTGTATTTTATAAGGTTTAAACAAAAAAGCTATTATCTTAAAATAACAATATAATGATTTTTGTAGAATTATCAGCATTTAAAAATTTTAAATTTATTGATTTATTTTTAAATATATATTAAAGAAATATATTGTAATTTCAAGTAATTTTTAAATTTAAATATATATTTTATTTATTTTTTTTCAAAACTGAATTGTGTTAATTAATAATTTTGTTTTAACATTATTCAGAATTTATTTAATATGTTTGGTATTTTTGAATGTTGGTAAATCTTTTTCTAACATTTAATTGTCATAAAAGTTATGATAAAAATATTAAAATTTTGATAAAATTGTATTTAAATTATTTATAAAAAAAAAAATTAAATAAAAAAAAAATTTTAAATAATATTAATAAATTTTAAAAAAATTAAAAAAAAATAATTTTTAAAAAATTTTAAATTCATAATTCTAACAAAAATAATATAAAAAATTAATAATTTATTCTATAATAGTTATTATATAACTGATGACATCAGTTATAAATAATTTATTGCAAATAATAAGTTTTGAAAAAATTAGTAACCATATTGGAATTGTCTGTCAGTATAAATAGCCAAAAGCTATACTGTATATCACCAATAGCTTTGTCATACTGATATAGTTTAGAAGTTTTTATTTTTTATTGATATAAAAGCATTGCTAAATTAAAAATATTTTTATCAATAATGAATTTAAAAGATGTTATTACTTAATAATAAAAAATTAAAATATAAATAATTATTTTCTAGCTTTAATAATAGCTTTTATTGCTGACAAACAGTAATATATGCATATTATCATTATATTAATACATTTCAATGGAATTTATGTTAATTTTAACAAGAGATTTCATTATTATAGCATGCTTCTCAATTTTTCAGTTCTACAAATACAGTTTATTCCAGCCAATTTCATAAGTATTTTAATTAAATATGTAGTTTATAAATAAATAATGAAATATCATAGTAAAGATCATCATTATTTGACAGTTGTAGAACTGTCATTTACACTTTACTACTTGGATATATTTCTACACGTTACACAATACTTGAGTATATTTACTAGTCATTTACCTATTTTTCAGTTTGTGCAATGAACTCCTGTTGACTTTATTTAATTAGTTCACTTGGTTTAAAAGTAGAATTTACCCACTGTTTCATCTGCATGTCATAAGAGGCAAGTAAAGGATTTCTTCTGACAAAATCCTTTCTTTTTTCTTTCCTCATGCTTTCTTATATTCTTCTCACTTTATTCTTCAAAGAGTTAAACTTATGAGTATTCTTTCTAGCACTTTCATTAAATGTAAATATTGATCTTATTGTGAGGTCTTCGAGGGCAATAAGAACAGGCTTATGGCCTATCTGCAGTCTGTGGAGTGAGTAAGGACAGGTAATGAGACTGAGATGACGACAACAGAGAGACTACCTTTGTAACAACAAACAACTTCCATTATTAGAGAGAGAGAGAGAGTTTTACAATATTAAAAACTGACAATCATCGATCATCGTCAGAGGACAAATATCTTGTAATGAGGTTGGTAAGTCATCTTATGAAGATTTAATGATCCCTGTCGGAGGACAAATATCTTGTAATGAGGTTGGTAAGTCATCTTATGAAGATTTAATGATCCCTCGATGTTGCTCCCAAGCTGAAGGAAGAAGCAACATCCAAGCCAAGAGGATTCTCTTGCTGACATTGGGAAAGTCTTTGTACTTCGAGGAGAGAAAAGTTCACTATTTTCCTTGGGCATAGTTCTTTTGTGATTGTAGTTATCAGAATAATTATTATTTTATTTTGGGAGGAGACTTTTCTTGTCTTTGCAGGGCAAAGTCCAACTCAATTGACGATGGGCACTACCTGCGTTGTTCTCTTTCCGTCTCTCCCTGATCATAGTCTCCTTGTCCTCTCTTTCTCTCCCTGATGTGGGCAGCCGATCCCTTTTTTAAACTTCGCCAAGCCCGGGACCAAAAACATGACATTTCATCCCAATTCTCGGACTTCTGTGCTTTCTGGCTATTGTCTATTATTTTCTTCTGCAGGTGGGGTCTACTTCGTTAGTCCTTGGATACCTGCAACAAGGAAGCTTCACCCGTGATACGTAATCTCTTTTTGTTTTGAGATTATGATGCTAGGAACAAAGTTTTGTGTAAGACAGCGTAACTCGGTCAATGCTTAACTTTCCTTTTAATCTTAGTTTTTATTCCCTCTTTTCTCAGTTGTGGAGGACAGAGTACCCTTGGGCCAGCTGACGGATAAACACAACCAACGGTGGTCTATTCTTTAAAGTGTTGTTTCCAGTTGAATTATGATTAGGGGTGGAGTGACACTATAGCAGGCCCAAACTCCTGTGTCTCCACATTATTAAAAGTTATAATTTCACTTTAGTTTATAATTATGACATTTGATTCAACAGAAAAGTATGAAAAATATAAAAATTAACTTTTTCAGTTATAGTTATCTAAATTCATTTCATTAATTTTTATTTATAGGAAAATGGAAGGGTAGTAAAGAAGTAGCAATTAAGACACTTAAAACTGGAACTATGGATCCTGAAGCTTTTCTTCAAGAAGCAGCTATAATGAAAAAGTTTCGACATGAAAAATTGGTCTCTCTTTATGCTGTTTGTTCTAGAGAAGAACCAATTTACATTGTTACTGAATATATGGTTAATGGTAGTTTATTGGAATATTTAAGAAAGCATGATGACAAAACCCTCAAATTTTCTAATCTTATTGATTTTGCTGTTCAGGTTAGATCCTTTAATTTCTTATTTTTATTTTATTAAAAAAGAAAACATTTTGATGTAAAAAATTTCAGTTTAATTAATTAAATTTATTTTTATCATATATTTTACATTTGATATTTTTTGTTTCATTCTTAAAAGAATTTTACTTGAATTTAAATTCTAAATTTTTTAGGTAGCCAGTGGAATGGCCTATATTGAAAATAAACAACTGATTCATCGTGATCTTGCTGCCAGAAATATTTTGGTTGGAGAAAACAATATAGTAAAAATTGCAGATTTTGGTTTAGCTAGGGTTATTGAAGATTCAGAATACACAGCTAGACAAGGTGAGAATTTTTTTAATAGCAATAATTTTCAATTTTTATAAATTACATATTAGAAATTATTTATTTTTAGGAGCTAAATTTCCAGTAAAATGGACTTCTCCTGAAGCACTTTTATATGGAAAGTTTTCTATCAAATCTGATGTTTGGTCATATGGTATACTCTTGTATGAACTTGTTACTTATGGTCAAGTTCCTTATCCAGGCTAGTAAAATAACTTTAAAATTTATTATTAAAATATAATAGAAACTCATTTATCTGGCATGTATGAGATCCAGAATTCGTTAAATGATTGACTTTGCCAATTGTTTAATGTTAACCATTATAATGAATAATTCAGTATAAAAAATTTAAATATTTAACTAAGATTAGCATATTATGAAAATTATATTTTTACCAATTTCTTTCAAATAAAATTAACTTTTGTTTATTATTAAATATATTTTTTTAATAAAAATATTAATAATAAAAGGTATTTTAAATTAAGTCTGCGAAACTGAAACAAGGAATCATTTTAAGCAAAAAAGATTCTATGAATAGCATTTTGATTTTCTTTATTGTGAAATTATAAGAGTTTAAAGTTTATTTGAAAAGTGACATATCCACAATAAAATATGTAAGCCTGGGAATATATGAAGCTCACTGAACTGAAATTTTATATTTTTATGCATAAACATTTGATATTTGAATGAAAACAAAATACTAGTGTTAACAATTTGATTCATTTATTAGATGCATATTATAATTGTTGTAATGAATCTTCTCAATGTTCTTGGAATATGCAGTTACTAGTCTTTTAACATTTGCAAGTTCAATATTGGCAAATTAAAGTATTCACAAGGTAGCCATAAAATTTAAATTATAAATATACTTTTATATTCCTTCTGTTGTATTTTCCTCATGTATATATAAACTTTTATTTTTTTTATATTTTCATTTGGTTTTTCACTGTTTTCTAATTTTATCCTAGGTTTTTTTGGATTAAAAACTAATTTCAGATTTAGTATTAAACATGAAGCAATATGAAAACTGCATATTAAGTATACGATGCAAAAATAATCAGATCAAAGTGCTTATTCACAAATTTCTATATCTGCAATGATATTTAAAACATATCCCTTGCAAATGTTTAAAATATAGTACAGTCTTACCTTGACTTAAGTCGTTTTGACTTAACATCATTTTTGACTTTACGTTAATTAGTTTAGCTTTTTTGTTAATAGGAAAAAATACGAGGATACTAAAGGCTGGGATTCACAGGCATAAAGTGTGATGTAAATACATTGGTGTATTGATACTGATGTTGCTTTTACTGTATAGCCTGGTACTCACATGCGGAAAATGTTGACGTAAACCATTGACAAAAGCAACAACACAAATTGTTGTTCCGCTGTCTTTTCACCTTCGTTTTAAAGCTACATGCAAACAAGTTCACCGACGGTCATGTTAAAGCCACTGCGAACAAGTTCACAGTATACCCACATCCGAAAAAGTTTGTCGATGGAACTCTACTGTCCGCCCTCTATTGATGGTAGGCCGAAATAAAAATATAAACACGGACCTTGCGCTGGAAAGTGCTGCAGTTTTATATCACTTGAATTTTCCAAGTTTACTGATTATGATAATGAAAAAATGTATATCAAAGATACAACAATTCTGAATTTGGGATATATTTTTTGAAAGCGTTCTCAATTTGGTTTTTGCAAATAGCTTAGTTCCAGAATTATTAAACAGTTAAACATTAATTGGTAAAATAGGTTTATCATAATTAATTAATGTTAAATATCTGAAATTTTTCATATTTTAGAAATTGCATGAAAGTAATCAAATTGTAAAATTTCGAGAGCTATTTGTAATTGCAGACATTTATAATAAAACTTTGAATAAAACCATGAATTTTTTTTTATTAAACTTTAAATGATATACAAAAATTGAATCATACAGTAAAAAAAATATAAATACAATTTTACACTATATTCAGTTTACATGTTTAAGTACTTATTTTTATCTTCATACTTAAACATGAGTAATTCCATATCTTTCATAACTTCATACTGATCTTTTGTTAATTTTCGTAAACGAATATTTAAGCCACCACAAAAAAAAGGTCTATTTGATCGTTTTCTCTTTCATTCACGTCATTATTTTTTATTAATTCTTTTAAGAATGGTTTCAAAAGTTCTTAGGGCACTATTTAATACAATGTCATTATCGTAATCTCTTCTCTTCTTGGCCTTTTTTGAGAAATATGACATAGAATTACAGTGTCCATTTTCTTTATTGCTATAATAAAAATAAATATTTTTCATTTTAAAACAGTTAATAAAACAATATCAAAATGATTTTGTATATATTAATTATCTAAATAACAATAAAACAACTGAAATGTAGAAAATTAAAATATCTGAATAAAAAAATTTTTTGTTATTTATACATGTTTAGGCCTATATTATGTTACATGTGTTATTTCACTAATAAAATCTGAAAATGTATTGAAATAATTTTCACATATGAAGGCATTATTTTAAATGGTATAGCTTCATTTTCATTCCTTTTGAAATATCAAGTCTTGACAATTAAATGTATAAGAAAAATTTGTGTTGTATGTGACATGTAGGATAATAAATCAACATTGTGTTTTGGAAGGTTTCAAACTCTCTGACTTTTTTCTCATTTATTTTAATTGTAAGTCCCAATATTTCAAAAATGAATGAAAAATGGAGTCATTTCACTATTAAAATAAGTCCTTTAAATGTAAGACATCTGTCACTAATATGAAAATTTATATATATTTTAATATTATATATAATTTTTTTATCTTAAATTCTTTAAGGTTAACTTTGTTTTTATTTGCATAAAAAATTTGATAGTGTAATAGTAATAATAAATATAAATCAGTACCTTAAATTTTTCTTTAAACAAAATTAGGAAAATTAGATGATGATAAATTTTCTCTTTTATTCAGAGAATAACATTTTAAGGAATAAAACCAAATAACATAAACTTTAAAATTTTTTACATGCTTAACTTTCATAAAACATTCTGAATTAGAAATACTTATTTCCTCATTTACTGGTAGGCATTTATCTGTATCTATATTTACACTATAATCATGAATAGATTCCATCATGTTTCCTATTGTATTAAAATATAAAAACAGCTTAGTATTAATTTTGTCTTTATCAATATTAATTTAATATTTAAAACAGAAATTTAATCATACTCTTCTGCACGAATTTCATTTCCACCAAGGAACCAATGTAACAAATCAAACATTTTCCAATTGATGGTATAGCTACCGGTATCTTCAAAAGCTGCACCGCTTTACACTGTTTAAACTTTTTTCATCTATCCCACTGCCCTTTCCACTTTCGTTCTGCTTCTTCTCCTAATTATTAAAATAACTTATTACATGATTGTTTAGTACGACTTTAAATCAGACAATACTCATTATACTTACCATCTAAGCCAAAGTGTACTCCGATTGCTGTCCAAATAGTTCTTTTCATATTTGTGGTTTTATATTCATTTAATATTTTATTATAAAGACATGGATGCTTCCTTATGTATTCAATAAATTCTTCCATATCGAAGCATATCTGTAAGCCATCCGCCTTTTTATCTTAGCATGTTCAACATCTTGCTGGGATATGTGTCGTCATAACAATTGTTATCTCCTATTGGCTAATAGTTGCTGCTCCACTCGATGGAATCGCAAAACTTAAAATATCTTGAAGTTCAAATTCTGTTGACTTTCTATCAGCCTCGATGGCAAAAATGATGTCATTTTTGCTTTCGTCGACATTTTTCGCATGTACCAGGCTTATGGCTAGATGTTGCATTTTTATGCTGAAGTTCATTTTTGCTCAACTTTCTACACTGCGTACAAGAGTACCTTGACCATTTGTCCAGTCGGGGTATGAGCTGGTTATTGAAACTTATAGAATTATTTAGAAGCTTAAAAATGTTATTAGCAACATTATGGAGTTATTTATAGAGGGCCTATATTGTTATTTTAAAGAATTTATTCTACTTAAGCTGCAAGTCTTGGAATAAATTAATGACATAAGGTGAGGTATAACTAGAGTTGGCCACTTCAGACCTAGGTCTCACCTGGAGATGATGATCCAAAAAACACATATGTATATATGTTTAATTTTTTTATTTATATAAATTATTATTAATAAAAAAATCACATTCCAAAATTCCTACAAATTAAATATAATTCTAACAATCACAGTATAGTTACTTATTATCCACATTACATACATATTAATAAAAATACCTTAACATTTTATGCATTTTTATGTATAAAATAACATTAGATAAACAAGAAGAAAAATATGCAATCTATATCAATTAACATATAATAATATTTTATTTATGTAGACATTTCTTCCATGTATATTTCTTGTCTGACATAGCAGCCTTCACAAAATTGGCATTTTCTGTTTTTTTTTTTTTATGAATTAATAAAATTCTTGATAACTCATGTCGAAATTAAGTTTTGTACATAATCCTGTTTTTATTAGCTCAATCCACATCCTGTTACAGTTGTTGGTCCAAGTATTTCCTATAATTGAAAAATTTCTTTCCACATATGCATTTAATTCTAACAATCACAGTATAGTTACTTATTATCCACATTACATACATATTAATAAAAATACCTTAACATTTTATGCATTTTTATGTATAAAATAACATTAGATAAACAAGAAGAAAAATATGCAATCTATATCAATTAACATATAATAATATTTTATTTATGTAGACATTTCTTCCATGTATATTTCTTGTCTGACATAGCAGCCTTCACAAAATTGGCATTTTCTGTTTTTTTTTTTTTTATGAATTAATAAAATTCTTGATAACTCATGTCGAAATTAAGTTTTGTACATAATCCTGTTTTTATTAGCTCAATCCACATCCTGTTACAGTTGTTGGTCCAAGTATTTCCTATAATTGAAAAATTTCTTTCCACATATGCATTACTTATAGCCTATAAGTCAGACTCTCCTCACTGACCAGACACAACGGCCACAGGCAAGCACGGCCAACGCAAAGAGTGGAGATGACTATATAGCACGTAGCCAGTACTGTGCTTGTGCCAGTTGTGGATGTTGGTCCACAAACCACGCCAGGTATTTCATACATGAGATACATACCACAGACTTCTTCAATCCTTTACACACTTTGCATACAAGTTTTGATTTCCTAATACAGTGGTACCTCGGATCACGAACGTCTCGGTTCATGAACAAATTGGTCTACGAACACCATTTGCGAACAAATTTTGCTTCGCTTTATGAACGATGCTTCGGTTCATTATTTATTTTTATAATTATGTGGGGATTTACTATAAACCCGGAGAAATAATATTTAAACCCGATGCCCAGATACAACTCACTGAAACCCGGAGTCTCTGGGTCAAACCTGGAGAGGTGGCAACCCTAGGTGTAACTGTATATTTTCTTTATTGTATTTATGGTAACTGTATATTGTGTTTATGGTTATTACAATGGTCAATGGTTATTACAATGTGTTTACTAAAACATTTTAATATATTAAAGAAATATGTAATAAATCAAACACCAAATTACAGAAAAATATTTTATTTTCATAACATTTTTGGCTTAAACTAGCCATCTTTAGCCTTAATTCACAATTATTCCTATATGCCCTATTTGTATTCTTTTGTTTGAAAACAATATGAATAGAATTTATAGCAATAACTGTTGTTAAGGCTGAAGATGGCTTGTTTTAAGCCAAAAATGTTATAAAAATAAAATATTTTTCTGTAATTTGGTGTTTGATTTATTATACATTTGTATATACAGTAGAACCTCTATATTCGGAATTAATTGGTTCCTGAGTGTGTTCTGAATATTGGATCATTTTTTTCCATAGGAAATAATGTAAACTGGATTAATTCGTTCTGGACCCAAAAAGTTACTTTTAACAAACCATTTTTTTAAGTCAGAATACTGTTTAATTATACTTTTAAAATAACAGGTACAAGCAAGAAATCATATACAGTAATATATTATTATTAATAGTAATAATATATACAAATAAAAATGAAAAATTTGATACACATTAGCACTTTTTATTGCATTTTTATTTTTTATAATGGAAAATATAGTTGATGTCGACATGCTATATTCCTTGGCTAGGTCAGAAAGACTATGTCCATTTTCGTAAAAATCAAATTTTTCATAAAATGAGCTATAAAATGCAGAAAATTAAAAAATTTTGTAGATAATAAGAAAATATTGATTAATTTTGTTAAAATAAACTAAAATATATGTTAATCATTCATTTTTTAATTTCACCAAAATTTAGGAGAAAATTGCAAAAAAACAAAATGTAAATACTCTTAGATCATTTAAAGGAGCGAGACACTTTTATTACTTTACAGCAGCCACTCACCTTCTTGGAAATTGCAGCCAAGACTACTTTGCACATAAATATGAGTCATTAGGTACTGAACAGCAATAAACTATCTTTGGTCCAATTAGAGAAACAAAAATTTATTATAGCTGATTATGTACGAAATTATGTCATATTCAAATATGTTAGAATTTTTTCATATAAAAGATTTATTAAAAGCACTGCTAAAAATGGTGTAAATGAAGTAAGAGCAAGTCAATAAATATGAAATATTAGTAAAAATCACTATATTTCAATTAATGTAATTTTCTTAATAATTATATAACTTCATTCAATAGAAGTTATGTACTTCATAGTTTTTTTATAAATTCTAAAAATTTCAGATGAATTTTTTTCATTCATAGCTCATTTTGTTCAGAGGACTTGTCACTATCTAAAAATATCAACTATTTCATTGATAGCTAAACTTTCATATTAAAAAATATGTTTACTTTGATCTCATCATAATGAAAAGTTTAAAATGCCAAAATCCAAAAATTTAAAACTTTCAAACTGTGCAGAATCAGAATATTTTTATCCAGTCTATCTGATTATATCTTATGTTGAGTTGGCAATCAGCGGCCTATAAAGAGTTGACCATACTTATATAGCATGTGGTTTGTATGTGAATTATTTGAATAATGCATTTTATAATATGAATAATAAATTAAAAATAATTTTATACTTTGTGATATCACCATGCAACTTGACATGAGTCATCAGGAGTGGGGATAACAAAGGAGACCTCGCACCTCAGGTTATAATGTGGGCACTTGAATTGAATTATATATTCATGGTGGTCACAGATAATTTGGTTAAAGAAAAACAACCCACAAAATTCACATTAAGCAAGGAAACAAACATATTATTATTCATTAACTATATTATTTTATTTTTACATGATAATTTTTCATTCATTTTCACATTTGTTTCATATTTTAAATATATTTATATTTTTTAAGATTGATATAATAAAAAGTTGATGATTAACATAAAACCATAACACTAGCACATTCAGCAGTGAGAGAAAATACTTTTATTTAAGACAAACTACTAACGTTTTTGGTTTTTACACCATTTTCAAGTAGAATTCCATTCATAATAGATTTGAATCAGAAGGCAAACAATAGAAAACTTTTAGAAAAAATAAATTATGGTTGCTGTGACAACCAAAGTTCTTAAAACATGTACATTTAGTTGTAAATATTTAAAATAACTTTGATGAACCAATAAAATATAAATCTTAAAACAAAAAAATAATAGATATTAAATTAATGTGAAAAGTAAAAGAAAAATAAAATTATATATAAATACGTTCACATATGAAAGATAATAAAGTTCATGGAGGGATGGTTCCAAAAATAGAACATCTATCAAGGGTCTCACTAATCTTATTCCTGACTTTCCCCTCTCCTATGGCATACCTCATATGTGAATGTATTTATATGTAATTTTATTTTTCTTTTACTTTTCACATTAACTTAATATCTATTATTTTTTTGTTTTAAGATTTATATTTTATTAACCAAACGAACTAGCCAAACTTCCCCTGGCGGATAAAGTTTAAATTACATTTTATTACAACGATTATTATTTGAATCAAAGCTATGGTGCCACTATCTATTGAATTAATTATTAATTCAATAGATGGTGGCACCATAGCTTTGATTCAAATAATAATCATTGTAATAAAATGTAATTTAAACTTTATCTGCCAGGGGAAGTTTGGCTAGTTCGTTTGGTTAATAAAATATAAATCTTAAAACAAAAAAATAATAGATATTAAGTTAATGTGAAAAGTAAAAGAAAAATAAAATTACATATAAATACATTCACATATGAGGTATGCCATAGGAGAGGGGAAAGTCAGGAATAAGATTAGTGAGACCCTTGATAGATGTTCTATTTTTGGAACCATCCCTCCATGAACTTTATTATCTTTCATATGTGAACGTATTTATATATAATTTTATTTTTCTTTTACTTTTCACATTAATTTAATATCTATTATTTTTTTGTTTTAAGATTTATATTTTATTGGTTCATCAAAGTTATTTTAAATATTTACAACTAAATGTACATGTTTTAAGAACTTTGGTTGTCACAGCAACCATAATTTATTTTTTCTAAAAGTTTTCTATTGTTTGCCTTCTGATTCAAATCTATTATGAATGGAATTCTACTTGAAAATGGTGTAAAAACCAAAAACGTTAGTAGTTTGTCTTAAATAAAAGTATTTTCTCTCACTGCTGAATGTGCTAGTGTTATGGTTTTATGTTAATCATCAACTTTTTATTATATCAATCTTAAAAAATATAAATATATTTAAAATATGAAACAAATGTGAAAATGAATGAAAAATTATCATGTAAAAATAAAATAATATAGTTAATGAATAATAATATGTTTGTTTCCTTGCTTAATGTGAATTTTGTGGGTTGTTTTTCTTTAACCAAATTATCTGTGACCACCATGAATATATAATTCAATTCAAGTGCCCACATTATAACCTGAGGTGCGAGGTCTCCTTTGTTATCCCCACTCCTGATGACTCATGTCAAGTTGCATGGTGATATCACAAAGTATAAAATTATTTTTAATTTATTATTCATATTATAAAATGCATTATTCAAATAATTCACATACAAACCACATGCTATATAAGTATGGTCAACTCTTTATAGGCCGCTGATTGCCAACTCAACATAAGATATAATCAGATAGACTGGATAAAAATATTCTGATTCTGCACAGTTTGAAAGTTTTAAATTTTTGGATTTTGGCATTTTAAACTTTTCATTATGATGAGATCAAAGTAAACATATTTTTTAATATGAAAGTTTAGCTATCAATGAAATAGTTGATATTTTTAGATAGTGACAAGTCCTCTGAACAAAATGAGCTATGAATGAAAAAAATTCATCTGAAATTTTTAGAATTTATAAAAAAACTATGAAGTACATAACTTCTATTGAATGAAGTTATATAATTATTAAGAAAATTACATTAATTGAAATATAGTGATTTTTACTAATATTTCATATTTATTGACTTGCTCTTACTTCATTTACACCATTTTTAGCAGTGCTTTTAATAAATCTTTTATATGAAAAAATTCTAACATATTTGAATATGACATAATTTCGTACATAATCAGCTATAATAAATTTTTGTTTCTCTAATTGGACCAAAGATAGTTTATTGCTGTTCAGTACCTAATGACTCATATTTATGTGCAAAGTAGTCTTGGCTGCAATTTCCAAGAAGGTGAGTGGCTGCTGTAAAGTAATAAAAGTGTCTCGCTCCTTTAAATGATCTAAGAGTATTTACATTTTGTTTTTTTGCAATTTTCTCCTAAATTTTGGTGAAATTAAAAAATGAATGATTAACATATATTTTAGTTTATTTTAACAAAATTAATCAATATTTTCTTATTATCTACAAAATTTTTTAATTTTCTGCATTTTATAGCTCATTTTATGAAAAATTTGATTTTTTCTAAAAATTTCCAAAATATCATTTACTAAATCCCATACTCGGAGTAATTTTAACAGAACAGACTATAAAATTGACAGGATAGGATAAAAAAAATCCAAATTCTATCAAGCCATTCAAATATAAACAATGTTTGTTTATACATAATTTTAAAAAATATTTTGGCAACTGAAAAAGTTTAGAACTCACGGTTTAGTTTTGGGCATATTTTCAATGAATACACACAAAAAACCAATTTTCAAAAGCTTGATTAATAAAAATCAGGCCTAAATTTTTTAATTCATTTTTTTGTTCCACATCCTTGACGTCTATCGACATCAAAGGCATTCAACGAGTTAATGATATATAATACTTGTCTTATGATAAAAAAAAAGGGATAAAAAAAAATCCAAATTCTATCAAGCCATTCAAATATAAATGTTTGTATATACATAATAGATATAATATGTTTGTTTATACATATATACATAATAGATATAAATGTTTGTTTATACATAATTTTAAAAAATATTTTGGCAACTGAAAAAGTTTAGAACTCACGGTTTAGTTTTGGGCATATTTTCAATGAATACACACAAAAAACCAATTTTCAAAAGCTTGATTAATAAAAATCAGGCCTAAATTTTTTAATTCATTTTTTTGTTCCACATCCTTGACGTCTATCGACATCAAAGGCATTCAACGAGTTAATGATATATAATACTTGTCTTATGATAAAAAAAAAGCAGTTAATATTTTCAATATAGCAATAATTTATAAATTTATAAATAAATAACACTCATTAAGCATGGCAGTTTGAAATTCATAACATGGAAAAAATTTGAATTCATTTTATGTTTTCAGGGGATTAAAATACAAAATAATTCACTTATTTAAAGAATTACATTAAATTTTAAAAATTTTAGCATATTCCAGTAGAATGACAAAATATCATCATAATTCAAATTCATATATAGATGAAAATATATATTATAATAGAGATCTATATATCTGAAATAATATGCAATAACTGTCAACATTGCATAAATACGAGGGTTATTTTTTAAATAAGGTCCGTTTTTTAATCAAAAGAAAAATACTGCAAATATCATTAAAATATTTATTATTCCATATTCTACATACTTTCATCTACTTTTCTACATAATTTCCTATTCTACATACTTTCATCTACTTTTCTAAATAATTTCCTTTTTTGTTCAAACATTTGTCATACCATTCAACAAGTTTTTGAATTCCGACGTCAAAGAAATCTGCCGCCTGAGAAGAAGCCCAATCCATGACTGCAGTTTTCACTTCTTCATCGTCATTGAATTGTTGACCACCAAGAAACTCCTTTAAGTACCGAAACAAGTGAAAATCACAGGGTGCAAGGTCTGGACTGTAAGGTGGATGATCCAGTTGTTCCTATCCAAAAGACCTGATTAGACCCTGTGTTTGTGCAGAAACATGTGGCCTTGCATTGTCATGGAGCAACATCACACCGGAAGACAGTAGGCCATGCCGCTTATTTTGTATGGCACGCTGGAATTTTCTCAAGGTCACACAATACGCATCAGAATTGATTGTTGTGCCTCTCAGCATAAAATTCACTAACAAAATCCCTTTCCTGTCCAAAAAACAGTTGCCATGATCTTTCGTGCTGAAATTGTCTGTTTGGCTTTCATTTTGGTTGGTGACAATGTGTGTTGCCATTCCATTGACTGTTGCTTTCACTCAGGAGTCATGTGAGACACCCAAGTCTCATCTCCTGTAACGATGTGGTCCAAAAATTCATCTCCTTCCTGCTCGTATCGAGTCAAAAACGATAAAGCACAGCCCAATCTTTTCTTCCTGCTCATATCAAGTCAAAAATGATAAAGCACAGCCCGATCTTTTTGTTTTGTGATTGTCGGAAAGCAGTTTTGGAACCCACCAACAACACCATTTTCGATAATTCAGTTTCTCCGAAACAATGCTGTACAAAACTGACCTTGATACCTGTGGAAAATCAATTGATAACTTTGAAATCGTGAATCGTCGGTCCTCTCGAATTTTGTTGTCCACATCACGAACCAAATCTTCAGTAATCAGTGAAGGTCGGCCAGGGCGTGGCTCATCATGTACATTAACCCGCCCGTCCTTGAACATTCTCACCCACTTTCGAACTTTACTGTCACTCATTGCATTATCACCATAAACTTCACAAATCTGATGGTGAATTTCCGCTGCTGCCAAGTTTTTTGCACTCAAGAATCGAATTACAGATTGTATCTCATAGTCGGCGGGCAACTTAATTTTCTTAAACATTATAAACTTCTATAGCTCAGCACACAGACCGACGACATGGCTGCAAATGATGTCTAAACGTGTGCAAAGCATGATGGAAGCAGATGCGCATGCCCACTGCGGCGATCGCGCGACATTCTCACTCTCATTCACAAACGGACCTTATTTAAAAAATAACCCTCGTATTTAATTGCAGTACTCTTCTGACACTTATGACTCAACTAAAAAACAGAGAATAAGGATATACACTCACATAAATCATAATTCATTTTACTCCAGTGAATGAACAGTTTCACGACTGAAAGTTACAAGTGTGTAGCAGGCTTTATTTTGTAAATATGGTGCAATTAATGCAGTCTATTTGATTGAATATTCTCAGAAAGTTGCATAATAATCCAATCAAAAGAAATCAAAATATTAAAATTTTTATTAATTAATAAATATAATAATTAAAAAATATTGGAGACTGTGTAAATCAAAGTGAAATCTTCATAGCAGTCAAAAGTTAGGTTACTTTGAATTAAGCTGCTATTCTGCACATGCACTTTAGAGTCTATCACACTCTAGCCAACACCCATAGTGAGCCAGCCTTTGGTGATTCAACCAGAAGATTGAAAAATGAAATTCAACTGAATGGACCTGAGACTTCTGAAAACTGGAAATATGGGACCTGGAATTGAACTTGGATCCTTCAAGATGCATAGCAGTCACAGAATTACATATATTTTTTAAGTCAAATGTACAGCAAAGCAAATTGTTTGTAAACAATTAAAAACTCAACAATGGTTTAATTTCAATCATTTAAAGATATTTTCTAACATAAAGCTATTAAAATTGCATAGAATTAAATCTAGGATTCAAATAAATGCAGAAATAATACTTGCATAAAATATCAAAAAATTATAATTTTTAAATTTGTCAATGATAAAATTTATTAAGACTTTTAATATATATATACATACTTGGAGCTTTCATTTGTATTGGATGTTCCACCAAACTAGTTACACCTTCAAAATGTTCTTCTTCCAATTCATTACCTGTTGTAACTTTGTCATAACTGAAATAATCAAAATACTTCATCCAATAAATTAGGCTTTTGCACATAAATTTTAATTAAAGTACCAATAAAAAATAATCTGTGTAAAAGTCAATTATTATTAAATATATTAATTTTAAAGTTTCATTTTTTGAACAGTAAAGAAATTTTTATTTAGTAACTGAATAAAAGTCAAAAATTAATATAATTTTATAATAAAAAATTCTTGTAATTAAAATCAATTCATTTAATATAGGAAAATTAAAAAATTAATTTTTACACAGATTATAGAAGTTTTTGGATATTTAAAGTAAAACAAGCAATTATTTTAAAAAATTTTTCATTTAAAATACAAGAATACTAGAGCCCTACATATTATAATTCACAGCCTCTGAAGACAATTTTTTCAAATTATTAGAGATCATCATCATAAAATAAAAGCATTAAAAATTATTATTATTAACTATAAATTTTATTCCTAATTACTTTTACTGTATAATTTTAATGATAAAAATTCGTCTCAATTTAGATGCTGGCTCTGCACAATTCACAATATGTATTAATATTAATTTATATTTAATTTTTGAAGCTTAATGATATAAGTTTGTTGTATTATACGGTAATGTATGATACTTTTGTAGTGTCTGTAAATTGGTCCTATGACTATTAAATCTGAAATAAAACATACAAATACATAAATCATTTATACACTTATTAAGATTCAGCCAACTACACTGAAAATACATATGTTGTCGTACGTTAAATATTGGCCAACCAACCACACCGAAAATTCATATGTTGTCATACGTTAAATATTGGAGTGAAATTACATATAAACTGAAATTCAAGTATTTTAATTTAATTTTTGCCATATAAACTGAAATTCAAGTATTTGAATTTAATTTTTGGACCCCAGCATTTCTCTTCGCGACCCCATTTAGGGTCGCTACCCATAGTTTGAGAAACGCTGCTCTATATCAACTTTTGATTTTCGAGATAGGGAGCCACACTAAAGCCATCAAAGAGTTGAATGTGGCTCAAAAACCACAACTTAACCACCGTGGATGTATACAATATCTAAATTCTTGTAATTTTATAGAATTTAATAATTTATTCTAGTAAAATATACATGGTATAGTGAACAAGAAATTTGTTGGATGATTAAAGAGTTCATTTTGGCTATTTATTAAAGTGAATAACATGAAAAGCGCAGTGGCATCTTACCCGGAATATTCGGGGTAAGATGACTAATTGTAACTTTTTTTTAAAAAATAATAAAAAATTACCTGATTGCTATAGCAAAGATTTTGATGGAGTCATATATGCATAACACTTGTAAGTTTAAGTACAAAAATATGAAAGGAAAATATTCAAATTTAATATGAGTTTTAGGGTCAAAAAGCTAAAGTATGCCGACATCCCCCGATCCACTATATTATACAGTACTTTATTTAACAGCTAAATTAACACATTATAAACAGCACCAGATCATTCCAAAAGTAATGTCTTTTTTATATTGTACTTGTTTAAATATGCCTCATCTTGTTTAAACATGAATTTTTAAAGCTTATTAAATACCAGTAAGCTAAGGTGGCCTTAAATAGAGAATATATACTTGATTAAATTAGCAAGTAATTTACCTTTTATATACTTTCCAAACTTAATGCTATAAACGGCATTATTTTTGGGATGACCTGATATATTGTTATTAAAATGACATAAAAATTTCAGGAAATTACTTCAAAATGAGCGCATAAAAATGAAAACACGCAGAAGAAACAAAATTATACCGCTTTCAAAGATTAAAATTACGCCAGAAAACTAGTAGACCCTATATAATGGTTTATGATAATTTTATTAAATAAATTACTTTCCAGTATTTCTTTCATTTACTAATCCTGAATCCTAAATTGGACTGGAGTTCTCTGATTAAAAAACATTCCAGGATTAAAATAGAGTTTCGAACTGTCCAGACTAAATTGTAATTAATTTACATAAATAATCTACGATTGACATTTTTAAGTTTACAGATTTGTTATAAATATTAATTTATCATAATACATTAGTGAGATTATATAATTAAATCAAAATCCAAGGAAAAAATTAGAAAAATATAATATGATTCCGATTTCTATTTAGTGAATGGTGATTCAAAGTCAATTCGGAAAAGTGATCTGGTTTAGCCTCCTGATTGGTTCCTTATCAGCATCATTCAAACAAATACAACAAAACTTACACTATATGAATCTGCCAAACAAAAATACATAATCATCAACACAAAGCAAACAATTATATTAGAGAATATTTTAGCATCTTCTTTTAAAAAGATTTGTATTGTAATTTTACTATTTTAATTAATTAAATAAAGATGAATAAAATGAGGACAAGTCAATATTTCATTTTAAAATCCAAATAGAATACTTAAAAAGACAAAATTGAAGGCGAATATTGAATATTGTATAGAGAATTAATTAATAGACAAGTAAGTGAAATGTTTCTAATAATTCAGAATATCGTAGTATTAATTCAGTGTTCTCTTTGAAAAAAAAATTGAAAATGCAATACTAAAAGATAAAAAATCAATTAGTTTATCGTGGTTCATAAAAATCTATAAATAAATAAATATCACTGAACAAAATGTGCTACTCCTAAGCTTCGCTTAGAAGCAGCACATTTTTTTCGGTGCAGCAATAATCGGATAATCGGATTCAGGAATGCCAGAATTGACAATTCGAACAAGTATACTATTCTATCAGACAAATATTCTTAGTGAGAATATCGGACTGTTGGTCTATTGACATTAATGTCTGTATTCATATTTTGTACTTAGTGTAATTACATTAATTGACTTATTAATTCATTTATACTGCCAGTTCTCATAAGAGATATATTGTATATGTCAGCTGCTATCTTAGAGCTGATCACAAGCACTCGCGATGCGATCAGCTGGAGGATTGAACAGAGGGATTAAATGGGCAGGGCCAAGATTTTTCCTGAAAAAATTTGAATATGGGACAAAGAATCGAATCAGAATTCTCCGGGTGGGAGTTTAGCCCACTTCCACTTTTATCATTGGACTATCTTATTTATATTAAATGTACTCTTAGATTATTAGAGATAGTGCTCTTAAGTTTTATATTTCTACGAAAAATCACATTCAATTATTTAATAAATAAAGAAAAAAGATACAGAAGAGTTTGTTCTTTTCCACATAACTTCTCACGAGTTGGCGCATGCACATGTGTGGTGAGAAGGATCTTGCATCCTTTTCGCAGTATCAAAGCGCATACGTCCATCTGTTTTTATCTAGCTAAACTTTGACACGTTTTTTGATAGATCATATATAAATCATGATTTAAATTAAATAAATAAATATATAGGCCTATATATTTATTTATTATATTTACGAAACTTCTTAAAGATTTAAATTGTAATGGGATATAAAACGAAAGGCAGAACCCACAATTAACAATTATTGCAATATTTCAAGAAATGTATTTTTGCATTCTGTATATGTAATAATAAAGAATAAATAAAATAAACGTAGGTTATAGATAAGCACATAAGTAGAAGCGATAGAGGATAGCGATTCTGTATGTGCAATTTTTTTATCGTTAAAACAGTTTGAAAACTGCTGGTCTAATGAATTGATTCACACTACTTTACTTTTTAAATAATTGTTTCCAGAACAATACATTTCGCAATAGAATACGGACAAAACAAAGTGTAAAATTTAACATCTTGTACGTATTGAAATCCAATGATAAATATTAATCAAGAATTCTTCATTCGTTGCTCTGTTTGTGGATCACTTGACGAAATTAATTCTATTGAATAAACACAGTAACTATATGAAATTACATTTATTTGAGAAAAAATTCATAATATATAATTATATATTAATAGTATAGATATATTTATTTTAGTTACAAAAAAAAACTCAAATTATACGAAATAATATTGAAACCTACTTTAGAATTATAATTATAAGTACAGATATAAAGTGAAAATTAAAAATTAGAAATTTATTTCATTTGAGAAAATGGTCGTCAAAACTGGAATCATTTGTTTTATAATAGTATTTTTATTGTTTATTTCCATTATCGATTTAGGTAAGAAAATTTCATAAAAACTTTTTGATTTTTAAAATAGGTATCAAACATTCTTTTCTTTCTCAGGAAGTTTCTGGAAGTGCACCCAAGACATTCACGTATATAAATACATAAACAAACGTTTAGATTGTAAAAATCTCGATCGCCTCATTAAAAAATTGAAAGCAAAGATTAAATTAGGAATAAAATTCGTTAAAGAGATAAATAGATCTTTACTTCCCAATATAGTTTGTAAACGAGGACGTGTAAAAATAATACGGCCAAGTTGGTTAGCGGAAGATCCTTGGTACAAGAAAATATATTATAATTTCAAATGTTCTTATTTGGAACCAGTGATAGAATGTTTCTGTCCGAAACCAAAAACGAAAACATACTACGAACTTATCAAAGAAAAACTGAAAATGTGGAAGGAAAAGGTAACAGGACTAGCAAATCAAATACAGACAACACTGCAGAATGGCATAAATTACGTTAAACTGATGCTAGATTATGAAATAGAGATAGATTTAGATAAATGTCAAGATAACATGACACGATTTTTCATTGAATGTTATCATCTGAGACAAGTTTGCACAGATGGAAAAATAAGAGTAACAATGCATCTTACGGATAAATATCATTTCTATTTAAAACTATGCAAATTTTTGTTTGCATTCACCGTAGTAAGTACGACAATAATTATAGCATTTCCATATTTAATAATATAATGATGATGATAATAAAATTCATCCGATTTAGCTCGTAATATTGCATATTCTCATGATGACTCCCGAAGATATCGAGCTGAAAGACGACGAAAGCATATATTATACTTGCACTTCTTCAGAGAATAATGAAGGAGGATTGGTGTTTTAACTTGAATCTTAATAACAAAATTTAAAGATACAAATATTATGTAAATCTGCATTCGTTATATTAATAAATAGATTTGTTATAGGCATAATGCTTTGTTCGGTATTGATCAGCAAAAAAATTGTATTTTAGAAAGTATTAATAAGAAAAACGTACTAATACATAAAATATACAATCTAAAGAATTAAAATAATTTTATGCAATTAAAAAAAGGTTTTTTTATAAGATATCTCGTTAAATATAAAATTTTTCTTACCGTTTTTACGCCGCTAAATAATGCTGACATACTATTTACACTATATATATTAATGGGAACGTTTACATGTATTTCGGAAGCGACAAATCTATTTGTAAAACCAAATTTTTTAGTGTTAGACATTTCCATAAAAACAAAAGTATCAAAACGTATGTATTTATTCAAAAGTATTTTTCGAGAAACTTTCACAACGATATTATTATTATTAAGCAATTCTAACCTCCCGTGGATTTTAAACAATGCAACGTAATTATATTAATAATCGGATAAATTTTATAAATATTTTAATATTAATTCTGAAATTCGGTACCTAACAAAGTTTGTGATATATGTTATAATTTATATCAATACCATGATCAATACTTTAAAAAATTCTATTTATTTCCGGTAGATGGCGATACATTAAAAAATGTTTTAAAATTCAGAATTTGGATAAATTTCGATTTAGATTTATCCTTTTAATTCTTTTGATAGACGGATTGATATTAAATTTTAGTTAAAATAATAATAAAAGTAAATTTTTAATATAAACTTTGATTTTTTTTTAATTAATATTAATTTTAATCTTAAAAATAATGTCAACATAGCAAAAATATCTTTAATAAACTGTCCGGTGACAAAACCTATTTAAGTTAGACAAAATCAAAATTCTTTGTGGTACTTTTCCGTTAGCCGGGCGCAAGCGAATTCTGTAATGTATAGTTTCTTGGAGTGAATCTTTAACACAACGGAATTGTCGATTTGTATTTTATACACTAGTCGGTGGGCGGCGAATCTTCTATTTTCTTGCGCCCGGCTAACGGAAAAGAACCATATTTGTTTTAAAAAAAAAAATTAATTTTCTTTATATTAAATAAAAAATAGTCTTTACAATTTGAATTTTTAAAAATTTAAATTGACCAATCAATATGAAATTAATAAAAATGCGTTAAAAACCAAATATATATATTTCCTCTGAATGGTAATTAAATTATTTTAATGTTGCCAATTTTTACACTTATTTAATTTTCCCACAGTCAAAAACGGATATCTTCATAGATTATTCAATTATTGGAATGAGCCACTATGAGGTATGTTGTGGGAAAGGTTGACATAATAACAGGGTATGACATCACGTTCGCCTTCGGGACAAAGACGCAAAAATGTGTAATATCGACGTAAAGATTCAATATAATTTCAGGTCCTAGCAGAAGAATAAGAAGGGGAAAATCACTGATAGAACATGTCACATTACGTTAGACTCGAAATATCACATCTGTCTCAATATTTCTCACCTGGAAATCGTGAGAAAGAGGTAACAAATTATAAAAAGAAAAAAACATCAATTTTTTTAAAAGCACAACTTCCTCTATTATGGATAATTTTATCGTGTTGTTATTTCTAGTTTCTTACGATTTTTATTACTTTTATTGCCTACAATTATTTTAAAAAATAGGCGGAGTTTAAATTTAAATTGGCCAATAAGATGTTATTTATGTTCTAAAATTGTCAAGCTCGTATTTTAAAAATATTTATGAGTCGGTATTTCAATGCAATAGTGATTTATTATATTCGTATAAAAGAAAGTTATTTTACGCTAAAATTCGTAATAATATATAAAAAGTTTTTTAAAATAAAAATATTTAATTATTTTACAAAAAGTTTATAAACTCGTTTTGATAGTTACCATGGTGATAGAAAAAATGGCTAATAAAAAAGCGTTTCAAAGCAAGTGAAGTTTTAAAATTGTTTTTGTATTAAAATGAAAATTTTGGATTAAAAAATTAAAAATATCAAAATTATAAACTTTTTGAGACAAAATAATAATAATTTACTTTGTTTTAGAGGAAAACTGTTTTCAAATTTGTTAAATATCATTTTGGACGTAAGCCTAATCTGATCTTTTAATTTAATTTAAGATTAATTTGAGAAATATTGTAATTAATTTTTCGTTTCAAAAGTTACTTTTAATAAATGTACAATTTTAATTATTTATTTAAATTTGTAACAGTATAAAAGCACATTTTATGACTATTAAATATTTAAAAAACGAAGTGCATCAAATATATTCACTATCTAAATTATCATTTAATTAATTAAACATATTCAGTATGTAATTATAAAAAAAGAGTAGAGTGAGTTATTTTTGAAATTTTCTTAAAATTTTAATTAACGATTTACTTTTCAGATCATTTCATTATTTGCAATATTTTAAGACAGAAACTGCCATTTAAAATCCAACATGAAGAATTGTATAGTCATATTAATATATCAAAATGGAAAAGGGAAATTACCATCATGATATACAATATTTTTTGTTGTAAGTTGTTTTCGAATTTTTATCATTACTTTTTATTTCAATAAACCTGTGTTAAGTTCTATGCATAAAAACAAATTATATGTACAATGCTATAAATTATATAAAGCAGTAATAATTAAGAATAATAATGTTGTTGAATGGGAATGCTTAATATTGTTCTTCTGAATGGGATGATTAATTATTTTATATATAGTATAAGAAGTTTAGTGTGAATAGTCTGTAATTATATTTTGTTTTATGCTATTCTGCCATTGTACATTGTTATTTTGTTGTTCCATTGCATTGTATTTGCATTGGATATGCTATAATTAAATGATGACTTTAAGATTTGAGACGGAACTGGAGGTGAAAACTTTCATTTTATAATTATGTAGCATGAAGATAGTATATAATAATATAAATAGGTTCCATACATAATATAAAATAATTTATAATATTATGCAATTACGCATTGCAGATTTAGCTGTCTGTATCTGAAGATGGAATATGCCATGGGTTAAGGCGATGGAAAATCAAAAATTATTCTGAAAATAATCGTGATATCAATAATTTTTTTTTAAATATAAATCACATTAAAATTTTTTTACATATTGTAGACATTATTTATTTATTTTTTTGTTGCATTACATCAAACAAAAAAGTAACAAGTAATAAATAACTTAAGTAATAACTTACTTAAACAAATAAGTTTTATATAACTTGATGTTTTCTATTATGTTTCTTTAGAATTTAGTTGAAGATAATTATTCTGACTTGTGAGATGCAAACAATAACAGTTAAATTAAAATTACTGACTTCAGTCAATAATACTGACTTCAGACTATTATAATAATTAAATTCGATATTCATTATCAGACCAATATTTATTTTTGTTTTTGCTCTTAATGAAAGAAATTGAAAATCAAATATATTTATTATTTTTTCAGTTAAACTGTAAAGTCATTGGTAAAGAAATGAAGTTTATTTACAAAATATTCAAGATTATAAAACGAAAATATAAATTATAAAGCGCGTTCAATTTTTGAGATTATTTAATTCTAGTATTATAATAATATTGTTGAAATTAAAATGGAGAATTATTATACATGCTATATTTTTAAGTATTGTATTTTTATTAAAGTGATGAAAAAATAAGTTGAATGGTTATTGTTAAGATTTCGAATTAGTTTTCAAAACAGATCAAAGCTGAACATTAAGAACTTAATATTTTATTAAATAACAGATATAATCGTTTCTCAAAAGTAACTGTCTTTGCAGGAAAATCATTGAATTTTAAAATAAATTAACAAATCTTCATTTCAGTGATGCATATATTTTTTAAAGGATATTCATATTCATGATCGATCAATTACGAATCAATTATATTACGAAATTTTATCATATCAGATTTGATATTATAGTAATATAATTTTTAATTAAGAAAAAAATCTTAGTGGAAATATTTATTATCGAATTTTTAACAATTTATTAAGTTTATTTTGATTTTGGCCTAAAATTTTCTTTTCAAAGCCATTAATAAATGGAGTAATGTCAAGCTTTCTTAGGGGCTATTCTATTTTCGCAATAATAATATATTTTATTAATTTTTTAAACCTTTAAAAATTTATTATAAATTGTATATTCTTTCATTAATTTTGTTTTAAAATTCATAAATTTTCCTAAGAAATTCTTATAACTTTGAGTAAATGAAATTTCTATCGAACCAGATGCATATATAGACAAACATTGCATCTGTTTTAATAACTTTGAATTTTGCTTAAAATTAAGTTATAAATATTTTTTAATAAAATGATTAAAATGCATTGAAAACTTAAAATTTCTGAATTTATTAAAAAAAAAATTAATATAGTATGGTTAGTATATTTAAAATTTAATAGTTATCCATAATAATATGTAATTATATCCGAATGAATCTTTCTATTGATAATGATGCTATAGAATATAATGATTGGATAACTGTTACATGATTATGTTTATTCTGTAGCTTACAAAATTCCAATTTTCTATCATAATTAAGAATACACCATCCCTCAACATTCGCGAAGTAACGTTCCTAATATCTTCAATGGAAGTAGAAATTTCCAAATAAATATTTTTGTCTGACTAGATTGTCATTACATAATATAAAATCTTCATATTGCCTAGTGTTTGACGCTAAACCCGAAATTATAGAGTTCTTAGTCTAAAAAAAATTAAAGCTAAAAAACAATAAAACTGTGAAAATAAAATAAAAATGTGAATAAAATAAGAAATTTATACATATATGAGAAAAATACAATAGAAGGAAGATAAAACTAATATAGTTTAATTATAGCCTATAAGTTAAATTTTACGATTATATCGCGAGTATCGTACCTGAATTCGCGAATATTGAGGGGTAGGTGTAATATTCATTGGATAGTATTAAATAGTTTAATGTTTAAAAAAAATTACATGCTATTATATTTTTATATTTTGACTGCATAATAAACAATATTACTTTCTATTATTAAAATAAGTAAAAATGATTTGGCCTTTCAAGGACAGATATTATGCCTATGTTTATTTCTTAAATGTTTTAGATAAAAATAAGTTTATCAGAGTTATATAAAATCCTAATCATAAAATAAAATAATAAAATGATATTTGATGCTTGTTTAATTCTGTAGATATACTGGCGACTACTAAAAAAGTTTAAAAATAAAAATTTAGAAACATATTTTAATAAAAAAAATTTGTTAATCTTTTATAATAATATTTACTCTATATCTAGTAGGCCTATGGTTAATTATATTAAATACTATCATATACTAGATATTATTTATAATACTTTACAGTATAGACTCTATTAGCTACTATAGGCCTGCATATATTATAACTTATATGTTAATTATATGCAAGATAAACTTAGCGTATAATATACTCTAAGTTTATCATAGGCCTATCATACTTATTTTTTATTAATATTTAGAGGGAAAAAACACTGATAAGTATAAAAATATAAGTGACGTCTTTTTATATATCTTAGTCTAATCTGTATGAAGTTACTGTAAAAATTTTCCCTAAGAATTTTCAAATCCAACGATTTCATTGTATATAAAATATCTGAATTATGCTTTTTCATTATAGGAATATATCTAACAAACTTTGACGATTTTTTAAGTATCAAAATGAATTTAGATAACTTATACAGTACTTTAAATATTAAATATTATAAATATAAATTTTAAAATATGGAAAATATTAAATTGTTCGTAGTCCCGATATAAAAGGAATTACTGTATTTGCAAATCTAATAGAATTATTAATAAATTCTATTATAATAATGTAAACATCCTTTTTATTTATAACATTTATAAAATAAATTTTTATCATTATTATAGATATTTTGTTTTTTCGTTATAAGTACTTATCATTATTATAGATATTTTGTTTTTTCGTTATAAGTACTTAATTATTTTTTTTTTGTTAAATACTTTTAGGATGAATTCAGAAACAGCCTGGAACAACCTAATATAATTACTGTATATATTTATCTTATTGATTAATTTTAACTTAAATATTCAGATTTTATATCTATTCTCTTAGTATAAAACTAATATAAGAATACTAAATTCAATTACTAAGTTAGATTTATTTTATCCGACAAAATAAAAATAATACTTAAATTTTTGAAGTATTTATTAGTACATATTTATAACTTTTTATAACATATTTCAGAAGCACGTAAAGGAATGCAAATATTAAAATTTTTTTATGAAAGAACTTCATAATTTAAGAATGAAACTTTTTCTCATAAACTAGGAATAATAATCCTCTTTTTTAACGATAAAAAAGTATATCAGATTTTGTTAAATTATTAAAATGCAAGTCATTTTAACTTAAACATAGCAAAAGATATTTTTAATGTTTGGAACAAATTATTTATTTAAGACGATCGTAAAACTGTCTTTCGTATAAGGTTGTGTGTCCGAATCGTAATTTAACGGTTTGTTGAAGTGGGTTAATGGAAATCCACCAGACTGACATGTAACAGTTATGAATGTCAACGGAGATCTGACATCGTCTTGTTCACTGACAAATGCCACTGAAAGGTCAAGGCAGTAAAGAAAATGACAAAAAAACATAACTTGCGACAAACTAAGTGTTACATCAGCTCATAAATCAATACGTTGTGATCAACATGTTAATTAGAATTTTTTACGTAATGTAATTACCGTATTTTTCATAAGTACTTAATTTTTATCTAAATATATTGTTTAGAGATATGTTAAATTTTATTTAAAATGTTCTGTTCTAAAACTCAAGAAAAGAGAAAAATGACAAGAAAATATTTATATATTTACAAAAAAATAATAAAATTTGTTTTGCAGAATAACAATTACAAAGGGAATATTTCTTCTGATAAAGTTTAGTTTATCCATTAGAAGTAATATCCACAATGTATTATCGCTACAGATAAAAAATTGAATTTAGACACGATATTGACGCGTATTCATTGTTTAATATGCACATAATGTTAGTGTAACAATATGTACTTTTGGCATCAATTTTCACTCATTCTAACTTTTAAAGTAATAGGCCTAAAAATCACAAAATTTAGATTACAGATTGCATTGAGATCTTTTAAATCAGCATCACCGTAACAGTCACAACCAATTTTATTAAGCAGTTGTAAAGAGATTCGATGGGATTTAGCGACTAATGTAACAAGCCGCAATCAAAAAGATCTTTTAGAGACACCTACTTGTACTCTTTTTTATCACACAAGTTTTACACGTAACATTGCAGCACCAATGAAAACGACATTGACACGCCTGTTTTTCGGTTCTCCTGAGAGTGTTGTATCCTCTTCCACAACACAGAAGTTCGCAACCGTCTTCCCCTTTTGATGTGCTATTACATATTCTCGATCTTGTGCCCAAAGAACCAGTTTTTAAATTAAATTCACAAAAACTGGGCGATATCTCTGAGTATACTATGTCCTCTCGCTCTGGTGGTTTTATAGTGGCACCTTCTGGTATGAAACTTTTACCATCGTTTCCTGCCATGACTTTAACTGCACCATCGAATTTTTTCTTAAGATGATTGCCTACGTCACGGAATGTCGGTAGTTTTTTCCAACACGACTTCATAGTACATGATCCAGACATGCCGTGACACTTGCAGGCCTTCCTCATGTAGTTCTTTATACTCTATTAATGAAAATTATTACATTATTATGAAAACTGCGGGCGCGTCGCTTGGCGCACCGCCTTTGCCAAGCGTCGCATTTTATCTGCCACACACACACTATACTTTATATAGATAGCTAAGCATGAGATTAACCACTTACCAATCGTCCCGCTTTATAATTATGTCTGAGCATAAGTGTCTTAATATCGCTTCTTTTCCGATATCTATCGTCCATAAATTCCTTTGACTTTTTGCATCCGTAACGCACATTATCGCTGCAACCGCCCCACTTCCAATCTTCTTGAGGATATGAAGAAGGTGCAGTGTAATCGCAGGAACAATCTTCTAAATGGCCTAAACTGCAAGCTTGAGTTATTCCATAAGAAACACCAGCTGCACTGATTGCATTTAAAAATCCTGTCTCTCTTGTATCTAAAACATAAATAAGTAATGAATTTAAGCTTTTAATTACGCATAGCTTTTTAAAGAAATATGCCATCTCACCTTTAGTTAATACTTTCCTCAAAGAACGTCTTTCCGTGCTACAGTTCCATCTTCTATTGCGGAATTGATACTGACATTCCCGTATTCCTATCTGGGCTCCTCTGCCTATCGCTCTGATCACGTCTGGCTCTTTTTGACAGATGTGCACCTGTTTACCTCTAAGTCTTCTTGTTTTACGGCAAATTCTTGTTGGATCTACAAGTAGCAGTTGTCGACCCATGGCCCTAAAACAAAAAAGGAATATATTAAAGTCGAAAGTATTCATATCACTCCATATAAATGGGAAAATTAACAGTTCAGATTATAATATCAAACTATAATTCAAAATGGCAGGAAACTTCCGTCTACACTCTAGCATGCACTTTAATGTGTATGTTTTAATTGTTTACGGATATAAACAAATGATGGCTGTGGTTTCTATCGTTTCTACTGCCAAGACTGCTCCGTCACCTTTCAGCGAAGTCATTCGGAGTTTTATAACTCATCAAACACCTGCTGCCTAACAACTGTTTACATTCAAGTTTAGACTTAAAAGTCACGTGGCTTACTGCTGTTCGATGGAGTCGGTTGATGATATACAGCCGCCGTTCCGCACTTTGTAAATAATCTTCACTTCTGTCCAGAAAGACAGATTGCAACCATCTGTCAAATCAGACATATTTAAATGGATTTTTTTAATTATTTTTTCTTTATTAATTATATTTATTACTTTTTAAAATCTAACAGATTGCATTTCATGCTTCTGATTCAAGATTAAAAAATCAGGAATACTGACGATAATAACGGTGAAATAAATGTACATCGCTGGGAAATATTATGAAGATATAATGTTAAAACGTATAAGTTATTACATTATTGAGCGAAGCGATAATAATTCAATTTTATTCACGAATTTCTAAATATTCTTTAAGATGCCAAGAAGGTACTGTACTTTTTTATTACTACTTTATTGTTTATAAGAACAAAGAATGTTGCTATAAATAAAAATTTAGCAGAAGTATAACTAATAACAGAAAGATACAATGTTTAAGATTTTTTGAGATAAATACTGATTTGTGACGTTTACAGATAAAATGTGAAACAGGAAAACAAAACACGACTAGAATAAAATTTCATCTCAAGATAAAAGAACATTTATAAAGCTTGACTAGGCTTATATTACACTTTAAAATCAATTTAATTAATTAAGGAATAAGATTAAAAACAGGGATAACTAACTAATTAAAAATTGCCAAAATGCAGAAGTTTTATAAATAGGCTTATACTTAATAATATATTATTGTTTATATAACACATGTCTTATAATCCGTGCCTCACTGACGCCACTGAAACATTTTGTTTATTTATGAAAACAAAATTGTTTCTAATTTAGTTTAGTCTGCTACTTTCTAATATATAGTAATGTTGATGCTTTATATGCAATGCTTATACATATTTAATTTTTATTTAATCCTTTTGAACATGACAAAAATAAGCTGCCTATCACGATGTGTGGAAAAATAATCCTACAAATATCGAAAAGATTTTGTATTAGAATATTTTACGAAACAAATTTATATATGAAATTTAATAATTATTTCACAAATTTTCTGATTTTTAACATTATCAAATGAAATTCTAACTTATTCAAATTAGTTTAAATATCAATAAAATATAATTGCATTTACCTATTTTGTTTTGTATCGGCTTACATTATTACACTTCAATATAGTATTAATTCTGTTTTACATTGTCGATTTTTATTTTATAATTTAATCTAACTTATAAGTTATTAAATTTTATAACAGTAAAAAAATAAATATTTCTCCATAAGTTTTACAGCATTGAAACTGTTAATATATTGAAAGTTTACGATAAAAATATAGAAATATAATGTTCCAAAAATTCTACGATCATGGTAAAAATTATTATTATAATACTAATTATAAATACAAATTAATAAAAACCTTTTCTATTTATCTTGTTAAAATAAACTATGATTTTTGCTCTTGTAAAAGATATTTAATTTTTAAACAAGTAATATTATTTATTTAAATGATTTGTGACTGCTTTCTAAATCAACATTAAGCTGCTTACATAGGCCTACTGTAACTTTTTATATAGTATATTTCTTCTGTTCTGTTTATTCTAAACAAAATTAATTGCTGTGGTGCTAAACATACAAAGATGCTTAAGTATTCTAAACTTAATAATATTGTAAAATATCCCTAAAAAACATTGGAATCATTATATATGCTATACTAGCACGCAAAAAATGATGTTAAATAAATTTCCTGATTTTCTGATTTATCTTTTGTATATAAATATATCAAAGTGATAAATAAGTAAGATTTTAAATTAATTTGTATGGATGGCTATTGTCAATTTTGAGATAATTTTTTACAGCTTTTATTTTCTTTTACTAGTTTAAATGGAAAAATTCCAGATGAAGATGAGTGAAGGAAAGTGGTAGATTAAAGGAAACAGATGTGTTATAAGTGAATATAAAAGATGGAAGGATATATTAATAGTTTAAAAAATAGTGAATCTCGATGATGACGGGATGGACAGGAACAAAATGACAATTGTTATTGTTAATGGAAAATTAGAGGTAATATAGTATTTATGACGATGATAAATGGCCGAACGGATGCTATTACTTGTATTGCTTGTCATAAATCATATTAGAATCAAACATCTCTCAAATGTATCTTATTTTGAAATATTATGTCAAACCAAAGAAGTACGAACATAAAATCAATTTATGAATGAATCATTGTTATTTAACCAGTTATAATTTATGAATTTTTACTAAACAGATTAGTAAATTTGTAAATTACGTAATTAGATGAATATAAATCGAAAGGAGTGTTGAATACGTACGCTTACAAAAAAGAAACACGTAATATAGATGCTTTTGTGTAGTTTCCTTTTTCAAATTGTCTAGTGCTAAATTCAAGATAGAAACCCACACATCATCTAATCGTGTTTAGTTTAATAATCGGATAATTTACACCGTCCTATTCTATCCATCTCCCACACTAACAATGTACTGTGATGTGTAAACTAGGTCAAAATATAAATTTCGAATGTAGTTGTTCATAACTAACTGAAATATAAAATTATTCAAACTGAAGGATAAATAGGTTCCTTTTGTATTATATTCAAATCACACATGTAGGAAACTTCTGTACAATAATGTGTCGTGCACTTATATCTGCTTAAAGGGAAAAAATATTATATACTGTTTATATAAAACTACAGTACTGCATTTTTAATATATTTAGTCGGATAAGTTCCGAGTTTATTAACTCTTGTAGTTTCACACACAAAAAATTTGACTTAAAATTGATTAATAAACTTAATTATTTAACTGTTATTGTTTTCTAGAATTAAATTTGCAATGTTATTTAATCGATTAGTTTTTAGGTTATGCATTTTTTTCTTATGCAAATATAAAAATTAAAAGATAAGCAAAATATTTTAGATAAATACTAACTTAACAATACAATATCTACATTTGAAATGTGAACAATTCAAAAATTTTGATTGCAAGTCGTGCTTGCAATTTATCGTAATTTAAATTATAAATAAAATTTTCAATAATATTTTAAACAGTTATATATTCAAAAGCAGTTTCTAAATTTGTGCAATTCAATAATTTACAAAGAAACCTCAAATTTTAGCACTTATTATTCTATATAATATATAAAATAGATATTTTTAATATTAAGAATTAAATATTGATACGTGAAAAAGCAAGACAAAGATCAAGCATTTTATAATTTAAGTTAAAAGTGATTAAATTAAATTGATATTTTTATGGTTTAATATTAAATTTTGCTTTTATGAATTATTTATATTGATTTTTAATTACTAAAATTTAATGATAAATAAAATAACTAAATATACCGACTATATATTATTAATAATAATTTAATAACAGTTATTTAATTTGTACTGCCTTTTTAAGTTCTGTTAATAGAATGAAGTCACGGGTGAGAGAACACTGTAAAATTGCAACCAAGAAAAAGTTGACAATCTATTTACAGTAAATCAGTCATTTGATACACAACTGATATTAATAATAATTTCAACAATTCCTAAAACATGATTATTTGTACCAGAGACAGATTCCAAGGTATGAAAGTCATAGGCCTATCCCATAAATCGAGGAAGCACAAAAGAACTAAGTGAAAAGAATTAACTGTCACGATAAGATAGATAGAGTAATGGATGTATGAAGTTTATAAGGTCAACCGAAATAGGTACCTTAGTAGAGAAGATAGAGTGATATATGTTAGAGACAGGCTAGAAAAGAGGTATCAGTTTACAGCAAGTAGCGTTTAAGGTTACTCAGAGTACAGCTGAAACCTTGGTTTGAAATGCAGGTTAAAACATCGGCATGCTTTATTGGTCGTGTTTAAAGGGTACCATCACGTACACTCCGGTTTCAGTAATGTATTGAAGTGAGATCTGTTTAGACCGAATACTTGAACATCACTGAACCAAGTACTTCAATTAGGTCTAAATGTCATATAAGTATTAACGTTGAAATTTATATCCTTAGCACACTTAGCAAAAGTGTTTTCGTCGATAGACATCCCATTCGCTCTCAGATTAAAAAAAGAAAACTGCATTATGTCAAAGCTTAAATAAATTTACAGAAACACAGGCTTTCCCCGTAGAGTTATACACCGTTTAAGGGTAAGGTGTTAACACGAAAGTTTCTACAATTCTCTTAGCAATTCGCGGGTCCTGATCTGTGAAATTCGATCCATCAGGTGTCTACGACCTCCAAGAGGTCACAGGGCAAAAGCATAGCACCACTAATCGTCAAAATAGCACCTCCAAATTTCGGCCCAGACGGATAAGGGGAAGGAAACTGATCACGTGACGTGAAAATGCTGAAACTGCTCTCATTGGGACGCCTACATGAATGACGCCTAAATAAGTCATCTGCCGTAAAGTTATAGCAACACCCCCTGAACTTTGTTATAGAGATATCCGTAGATATAAGGTTGTTGACTGTTTTATTTAAATGGTTCTTTTAATCATTTATAATAATTATAAAGGGAAGAATTTACTTACCACCAAATCCCACTCACTTGAACTATTGAAAGAATCACCAGTAGTAGTTTTATATCCATACTCTAGCTCACACGAGCATGATGTGGATATGCGAGAGCGCCGAGCCGAACTGCTGTCTTGTACTGGCTGGGCGGAGCATCAGAAACACTCTGCTACATCATTCTGCGTTTCTTCTCTGTGTAAATTCACCGTATGCCACATGCTAACTTATGTAATAAACTATCCTTATTAACTAGCCAACTTATAGAAACATTCCGCACACGCCATTTTGTTCATCACATAATTCTTATCTATGAAAAACAAAAGGAAGGATATATCAGTGATTTTTAGATTATATTGTTGTCATGTCTTGTTTTAGTTTTCTAGTTGGGATATTCAACGCTATCTACAGTGACTTGTGTCATGAGCAGCCTGCAGGCTTCGTTATGACCCTCTTTTGAGATGTTTGGTAGCTATAGCGGATAACATGCCGTAAAAATAGATGCTACGTAAACAAATTTTTAAATGAAACGTGTTAATTTGTTTATTCCAATAGATTATATTAAAAATGGCTATTATATTATTTTAATATTTCCTCTAATATATTATTTTTTGATATTTCATTAGTTAAAAAATTTTTTCATAAAAAATTACAACTTTAATAAAAAAAAAATCTTGTTTTAAAATTTTTAATCAAAACTTTTTTACAAAAATTATATATCTGCGAATTGTTAGGTTTAATTAACTTTTTAACTTAAAATGTGGAATCATTAAAGGTGAGAATGAGTTGTAAGGAGATTTTTTTTTTAAATTCCAAAAATATTTCTTATGTGAACCATCACTTTATATTGTTCAGCAGTTAATTAACTAGTCCATGAACTTTGTTAAAAACTCATTTCTGAGTTTTTTAATTTCACGGAAAAAATGCTAATAATACAAACATTTGTCTTTTAGAATTTTCATAATGGTAGACAAACATAATAGAAGATAAATCATAACATAAAAAAAAATAGAAGTGTTATAAGTCTAAATGATCAAAATAATTTAAATGACGATTCGCATTGAATCATTTTTGAGTAATATACAAAATAATACGTACGAGTAGGTAGAAAAGTTTGGTATTTCCCCTTCTGGAGTAGCCATAGGCTATAACACACAAAAGGACCAAAGATGTATCTCGAATTTGGAATAGTAGACATCGCATAATAGTAAAGTTCATCATTTTCTCCAACTAATTAGCTAACCAATGAAAAGAGCAGACAGGAAATAGGTGTGGAATCTAATTACAGATCCTCGGCGTAGACACCTGAAGAAGTGTAAGGCAGACCACCCAGCATGGTCAGGCCGTAGGCTTACCTGTTCCGACGTCTATCATGTACTATCGACAAGACGATTGCGCTGCAACACACTAGCATTTATCGTTCCTGCCTTGGCGTACCAAAGACAGTCATATGTCTTCATTTGTGACCGTCAGCTTAAACACGGCTTGTAATTATACCTGTGCATGTGGGAGGCCTTATCGACGTGGGAAGATTTTTCGCTTTTTTCATCCTCTTCTCTGGTTGGGTGACTTAATTCCCAATCTTGCTTTCTCCTCCTTTAATTACCAATGATTCAATTACTTTTTAACAGTCTCTTTTGATTTGATGTTTTTTTTTTAATACCATATTTGATGTTAAGTTTGCATGATAATACATTTGTCTGATTTAATTATAAACTCATTAATATGGCATAGTTTCTTCTTCCATCAGATATAAAAACAAGTAAAAAATTTATCGCCGTAGTACCAACATGTGTTCTTTAAGGTGATATTAGGCAACTCAAGATAGCTTAATATATCTTTAACAGGTTCTGTTCTTCACTTTCTTAAAATTTGAAACACAATTACTCGGTATGTAAATAAGTTAGTTTGGTAACACCTCCATTTTGAGGCCCTGTTACGTTATTATGATTGTTTAGTATGCAAGAAACGAACTGAGATTATTAACATGTCTAGACAATCCTGGCACAATTTTTTCTTTTCAGTTTTTTTCCTCTTTCCTTCTATTTATTTATAAGTAATGTCATATGCGTGAAATCAAAGAATTTTAATTGGTCAGAAGGCTTTTATCATTTGAATGTACATAATTATATATATAAGAGGGTGACTTGAGGATTATGTATTTTTTTCGTGTACAGGTATTATATTGTTGATAGTTGGTATAGTTTTTTTTTATTTAAACTAGTTTATTTTTTTAATTATTAATCTTTTAATTAGGTTTTTTAACGAAGATTAATAACGAAAAGTTGAGAGATATAGAAGATAAATTGTATTAAAACATTACTAAAATCCATAAATTTCTTATTCTGATTTATATAAAAATTATTTTGACACACAAAATACTAGAAACAGGTTTTTTTTTTATTCATCACAATAACATAATTATGATATAAATATAT
>AYEL01063896.1:0-12140 GCA_000484575.1 Olivierus martensii
AGTTACATATGTTTATAAAATGATAAATGATTTTATTTTCATTTTCTTATACACAAAAACAAATCACATTATACTTTGTAAAATGTAAATTATTTGTGTAACATTGAAATGTCAATTGATTTAATGAAAATTTATGATTTTATATTGGGCCGCATTCATTACAGCACTGGGCTGCATGAGGCCTGTAGGGCCGCAGTTTGGACAACCGTGCTATAGAGGATAATGAGCCATTTATTGAATATTTGCATTTCAATATTAATTTTTGGAATAACATAAAGCCTTGGATTTAACCATTATTTGCATTATCTGATGGAAAAAATAATCTTTAGTATTATTGAATATGGATCTAAACTTACCATGTGAAATAATTGTAAAGCTTACATTCAACCCTATTTATTAGAACAGGGTTGAATGTTTATAAAATCAGTTTATGTATCAATAAAAGTTACATATGTTTATAAAATGATAAATGATTTTATTTTCATTTTCTTCAAGTATAATCTACATTATACTTTGTAAAATGTAAATTATTTGTGTAACATTGAAATGTCAATTGATTTAATTTTGATTGTAGATGTAGATTAATAATACACTGTAAATTGTATTATAAATATTTATACGAATTTAAACTTTTTTTGTGATTTAGCGACTGTTTGAAATCATCTATCCATATCATCTCAGAATGAATGAATGTGCATAAGACTGTCTAGATGACTCAACCCCTTCATATATAATATATACACAATATTAACTATCGTGCAAATACTAATTTCTGATGTTTTATTTATACCACTGGTTATTGTCTTCAATTTAATGATTTCTAATTTTACATGGATGCAAAATTATTTTTATAATTCTCAATTCAAAATCTCATATGATTTTGGCCTTATGAATGATCATATTTTCAAATTTTCAATTAAAATCAGAAATATCCAGAACAATGACTGGATTTATTCATGCATTAAGAACATTATCACCTTAAAGGATGCTACAGCCTTATATCTAATACATAATAATATAACATTTTTTAAAAAAGAAGGAATATACTCACTGCTATTATTGAATTTTAAAAATGGTTTTTTAATGTATTCAAATTTAATGACTTTTTTATTCAAAAATAGAAGAAATCTGACTCATGAACATTTATTTATATGATTTAACTTATAATTTTGACAATTTTTTACTGTAATATGTGTAATTGTAATTGCAACAAATATGAATCTAAAAAAATTAAGCAATGTTATTTTTTGAAAAATTTTAGGAATGTATGTATATATTTATGATAAAATTAAGTAATGATCAAATTTTTATTTTATGGTTCTTTAATTTTATACTCTTAATAGTAAATATTTTTGTAAAATTTTTATTTTATCAAAGATACAGATCAATTGTACAGATATACATGAGTTTATTACTGTACTATAATATAATTATTATTTATACACATTTTTTTTGTTTTATTAGATTAAATTAAACTTATCAAACTGCATATATTACTAAAATTCTTTAATTTTAATACATATGAACAAGATAAACATTTTTTAGACAATTTATAGATATAAGAAAAATAATAATTTACTTTTAAAGCTTAAGGCAGGTGAAAAATTTGCAATTTTAAATACTTCATTAATGTTGTGCAATGAAGAATATGGAATTTTCCCTTCAAAATAAAACACTTTGATTCTACTCTTTCTACATGATTCTCAAATGATTAACTGATTTATTTTCTTGCAGGCTAACATCACCACCTCTATCCAACTTAAAACTTTTTCTTAATTTTATCAGATGCTGAACCATACCATAAATCTGATATAAATTATACTAGAAAGTACAATACCTATTAAGACTAACTATATACAGTTTTTATAACTAAATGTTTGTTGCTGTTCTATAGGATTAAATAGAATGGTAACTAATTTACGAAATATTGAAACAATGGGTTCAGAAATTTGAAGTAAAAATGCTAAAAAAAATCATTAGAAATGCTACTTCTTAATTTTACCAAACAAAAACATGATTTACCAGAACGTTTGGTCTCTATTGTTTCCAAATAAGACGAGATTGAAAAAATAATATAAACTTTAAACTGAAAATGATGTTCGTGTTGGTATGGTTTTACATTAGCGCTATTTTAATGATAATAGTATCGAGCGAAAGTTGCTGATGAGTAAACTTTCCAAAAGAACAAAACCTGTATTTGGTGCACAAACGTAGTTATAGCCATTCAAAGTTATTTTACCTTTCGTGACGTCACTTCCGGCGAAGGCGAATGCTATCCTAAGCGCGTCTCGTCGCAATGGCCTTCGCGTCATGTCGCGCGGTCAAATTGATTCGCGCATACCAAGAATGTGTTTAACGCATGGTTCAGCGTCAGTTCCTCTCCCCCGATGATGTCTACATAGTCTATAATGTCGGTCATGTGATGCAACTTCGCTGTCGTCATATTTTAAATCCAATAATAGCAATTAATTTAAAAAAATATATGGTATAGTAAATAAATTCAGGGGTTCATAACAAAAACAATCTTTGCCAAATTTTGCAAATTTTTTAGATAATAGCGCATTCTACTGGTCAGAAGTGAAATTCACAACATGGTGGGACCAAGCGGTCCCACTATATGAGTTTCGCTTCTGACCAGTAGAATGCTAGGACCAAAGGTGAGACCAACCATATAATACATCTATGAGTGGGCTAGTATCATCAAAAAGGATATAAGTCCTGTGTTATTGCAGATTAAAAATTAGCCAGTTTTACAAAAACCTTTATCAAAAGTTGCTTTCTATTCTCCTGAAAAAAGATAAAAATTGACAAGGATTGTTTTTGTTATGAACCCTTCAATTATTTTTACTAATTTAAACAAAATCAAATTTGGAAGTTTTGCAATAAATCTAGCAATCTATTGAACATATGAATTTCTTACTGGGATTAGTAAGAAATACAGTATTAAGTACAGTATAGCTTTTATGCTAATAATCATGGAAAAGGAGAAGGATAGTCCTATTGATAGTTCCTTTGACTCTAAGTCAGTGGCGTAACTAGGGTTGAGCGGAAGGGATAGCATTTTTGGCATTAAAAATGTTTTGTATTTCAATTTACGAATAAAAGAAATAAAACTGATCTTTTCTTAAACTTAATTCTCAAGTTGTATCTAAATAGGTTTGATGTGTATTATGTATTTCCCAAAGGAAGGGCGGCAGTTGACAGATCGCCCAGGAGACTCGAACTGTAGCTACCACTAACTTGTAAGTACGTATGTACGTAGATGCACAATAGACCATTGTTAGTCGCGGTGCTTGGGCTGGGTAGGCTCCTCCCTGTTCTACTAACTAACTAAGTACGTACGTATCTAAAACTGTAATCTAGAGTCAAAACAACATTTACATATGTAATTTTCGAGAGGATTATAACATGTTATTCCTACCAATATAAAAGAGAGGAGATATGTTTATAAATATATATAAATCACCAAACTCATTCATTTGAAGAATAAGTGGGACTTTCCACAAACACGTTGCATTAGCATTCTCGATACTTTACTCATTCAGGAATAAACTTCAAAATTACTATTGAAAAATAATTTTTATTAATGACACAGTAGATAGTAAAATCTAAAGTAGCCTAAAGAGATATTTTTGAAAATAATTTGGTTTACAAAATAAAAATGCTTTGTTAATTTTGTTACATGGAAAATAATCCGTAACTATAAGATTTTACTGTTGAAAAATTATTCATAATTATAATGCGGCATACTATTTATAATATTTTAATCTTAAATTTATTTTATTGAACATAAATAAAATCGTATAAACTGCAAAGAATATTTCTGCCCGTATCAATTTTTGTACCTATTTTTATATGAAATAAACTGTAATATCCATAGATGAACACTTATAATGAGTTTATTTACGATTAATATTTGTGTTATTAACACTGCCTTTTTAAAATATTCAAATAAAGGAATTTGAATAAAAATATTAAGTAATGGCATATTCAATTAAAAAATAAAACCAATCGTTTCGAACATTTGAAAAAGCTGAATTGAGAAAATATCAGAATTTATTATTATATATTGTATATGGAATAAAGCAAAAAAGAATTTCTGCAAAATGATTATGATATGGTTCTAAAATAATTTGAAACAGATATACAGTATATGTGCAGTACGTCATTGTCAAATTTTTGAAGAGCATCTACGTTTAAAATTTATCAATGTACAGAGTATATTAATCATTCGTATAAAAATCTATCTACACCATTGTAATTTTATTTTATAAGGAATAGAATTAATCGATATGGACAGAATTATTAACATTTTATAGCTTTGAATTTTAATTTAATTATAAAAAATAATATATCACAATAAAGTAATGAATAAATTTCAAAGTTTAGCAGTGTAAAGGATTACTATGGCATCTACTAAGCAAAGAAGGCCCCGCGCCCACATGCAAGTATCAGTCGGTCAACTATTTAATTGCAAGAGTGAGAACAAAAGACTCCGTTTGTCCTTTGTTCCTATTGTTTAGTCCGCAACAAAAGAGTTGCTAGTGGGCTCAATCTCATAAGAGTCGTTTGTTCTCACTCTTGCAATTAAATAGTTGACTGACTGATGGCATGTAGGTGCGAGGCCTAAACAAGAAACAATAATCTAATTAGCATCTATTAAAAACTGTCTACAAACAGGTGCGAACTGGCCATAAGGGCGTTCTGGCAAATGCCAGAAGGGCCGGTGCCGTCGTAACAATATGGTGCCGACAGCCGATATATCCGTGCGGCAAATTGTCCTAATATCGAGTCTAACTAGTGAGCCGCTGTCAGGATAATGTCAGAACCGAAAATATATACCAGTCCGGCAGTCCGCCCCTGCCTACAGACCATAGTTGCTACAGGCAAATAGCAAAATGTGCCAAGAAAAGTACTTTCGTCAAATCTAATATTTATCGCATTTAAATTTATCATAAATATATTTCGAAAATAATAACGATTTTGAAACAGTTTACATGAATTAGAAAATATCAAAATTAGATATTTTTAGGTAGATTGAAATTCCATGCTGATTAGAAAATAAAAAATTAAAGCAAAAAACAAATTCCGAAGAAAAAAAAAACTAAACAATAAATATCACCATATGTAAAAAGTTAAATTTGAAAAAATAAGTTATATAGAAAAAATAGCTTCATCCGCGTTGAAAAAGAAACCATCTCCGACTCAAAGTGTACGTATCCAATAGCTGAGTATAGTAAGTGTCATTTTCTTGAATTGAAATGTTTTTGGCTTATGTCAGAGAGTACAGTAATCCTCGATTAGTGCGAATAATGGGTCCCACGAATTTCTCGCACTATTCGAAGTATTAACTATATGTAAAATATGGTAATTGGTTCTTGCTTTGTGAGATTCCGGCCATTAGCCAACCTCACGATGAATAATCACAATACTAACTGTTTAAGAAATTTTTTTTCATATTTTACATCGTTGTTCATCATCTAAATTAATAACTTACCAGGAATTGCGTCTCATACCATCATCAAACCAACCGCCGAATCGAAAGCGGAAGTTGACCTCCGCTTTTATGTCGCTCAATCACATCCATTTTTTGCTGTAGCGTAATCACTAACCTCTTCTCTTTTCGTTTCCTGTTTTATTATCAAACGTGTTCTTCCTTTTATCCATTTCGATACTTTTTAAAAGAGAAAATTCTGTACTCTACTATATGTTTACGATAACAAAGCTAAATAATAGTATTGTAATGTTAAATAACTAACGGTAAAAAAAGCCCATGTTTCTGGTGTTTCACCCCTTCAAAGCTAAGTGACTGTTCTTGGACTGCTCCTCGTCCGGTTTTACTAACCAAAAATTAACATTAATTTGTTAATTTGACATCATAAAAGGGGATGGAATTGCTTACAACTCGCATTAATCGAATATTTGCTCGCACTAAGTGAAAAAAAGGTATCATTTTTATAAGTTTACACTTAGTGTTTCTGATTTCCCGGCCTTTGAATCATTTTTATAAGTAGCACTAATCGAGGCCTACCTGTATTTTTGCGAAAGTCGCACTAATCGAAATCGCATTATTGGAACTCGCACTAATCGAGGCCTTGCACTAATTGAATATTGCATTATTCGAACTCGCACTAATTGAGGCCTACCGCATTAATCAAATATTTGCTCGCACTAACTGAAAAATGGTATCAATTTTATAAGTCGCGAATATTTGCTCACACTAACTGAAAAACAGTATCATTTTTGTAAGTCGCACTAATCAAATATGGTATCAATTTTATAAGTCGTACTAATCGAAATCGCATTATTCGAACTCGCACTAATGAGGCCTACCTGTATTTGAATTTGGGACTTAAAAAATCAATTCGTCGTCAAGAAGAGATTATTTACAATGTCATGGTCATTGTTAATAAAATCTGGTTATTTAATATAATCGTATAAAATTCAATGAAAGTGAATCTTATTTGCAGTGTTACAAATATGTGGCGGTATTATTGAAAGGGTTACTACTATATCTGAGAGATAGCGGCTGAAGGCGTGGGCTGAGAAAAGACAGAATAGATGGAAAAGGGCGACGTGTGGCCGTAAGAACTTTCACCTGCGAACTCCAACGGAAGCGAGGGGATTTTGAATTTTAAATTAAATATTATTGCATTTAAAAAATGGAACGACGAAGCGACATTTCAAAGAAATTAACTATTTTTTTTTAATTAATTGCTATTGGATTTGATATGTGACGACACGACGCTAGATCACGTAACTAACATCTTATCATCGAAAAAGATTGACGTTGAAGACATTCTTCTAATGCGCGAGTCAATTTGACCGCGCGATTCGATGCGAAGGCCATTGCGATGAGACGCGCTTGGGATAACAGCCGCCTTCTCCGGAAGTGACATCACTAAAGGTAAAAAAAACTTTGAACGGTTATAATTACGTTCGTGCACCAGATACAAATATAATTCTTTTAGAAAGTTTTCTCTACTCATCGTCAATTTTCAATCGGTACTATTTTCATTAAAATGGCGCTAATGTAAAACCAAAGGAAGGTAAGAGTCGATAAAAAATATCTATCTTGTTCGCGTCCAGTCACGCCGTCTGGTCTGACCCTGTATATGGACCTTGGTCTGACCTGCCCGCGGAGAGCGCGCAAGTGGAAGCGCGGCACCATCTATCGGGAGGCAAAATTTTTACTCCTTTCTCTCGATTTTTGTTTCCCTTTTTAGGGGGTTTTCTGTCGTTTCCGTTCTCTATCCTACTCTCTTCTGCTGCCTTCTTCCTTTTTTTCCAGCCTAGTAGGCTATTTTTGTCATCTGATAAATTCTGCTGTGTCTTCTGCATGGGACTCAAAGCCGGTCCTCTCGGTCCGTAGGCCACTTCCATACGGACTACGCTATACCTTCATTCTAGCAGAAGCTGTTCGGAAGTCGTATTTGGCTCGTCTGCGCGCCTGGTTCCACGGCGCATGCGCGTTTCTCGGCTACTTCGGCGTTTGCCTACTGCGCATAACGAGCGACTGTCTCGTTTTCTAGTGACGCCAGCGCCGCGTCCGCGAAATTAAACAGCGTGTGCATGCGTTTACTGTCTGTCTAGCTTAGTCGCGACCATCGACGCAAGTACGCGTGCACTAACTGAACGAGTCCAGTGACAAAATAGGGATGACAGCTTCACACATGGATGTTTTCAAACGCGAGATAACTGAAGTTGAATGGAAGTTTATTGTAATGTCGAATGTTAAATGATCAGTTTCGACGTTGGAAATGGTATATTTAACAGAACTTAATATAATATTAATTCACCAGTCATTATACCGACTGCGACTTTCCCTTCGCGTTTGGACTTATTCATCTTAGCTAGGCGTAGTTTTCGTGGACGGACGGACAATACACACGGCACAGCGCTAAGCGAAAAAACGCTTGAGTAGCCGGAGATTTTTTATGCCCCATGCGTCGGAAGCGGAATATATGCCTCGATCGAAACAGTCGGCTCGGGATCCGAAAAAAACAAAACGGAAACCCCCGGGGGAAAAAGCCCTCTCTCACACGGGGAAGAAACCCCCTGCCTTTCGGTGGTCGAAATCCCGTCGAATCGCCGATTCGGAGGAACAGTCGGGGACCGCACCCGATATTCCTGAGGATGCGAAAAAATCCAACTGTCAAAAAATCCATCTCGCACAGAGAAGAAAGAAAAAATACCGCATTTCGGTTCTCAGGCTACATATCGGCGTTTCCGATCGCAAACAATCTGTCAGTTTCGACGCGATTGTTCAGGCGGCGCTGGATGTGACGGAACGCGTTCACAGCTGGCAGGCTAGTTCGATTCGTGCTATGTACAGTATTTCGGTCGCGACGCCGCGATTGGACGCGAACAAGGTAGGCAGTTTTTATCGACTCTTACCTACATTTCGTTTATTCGTCTGTCCACATTTCTGTCCCTTTAAATATTTAGCAAAATTTTGTTATTTTTTAGTTATTAGCAAAATTTACAAAAAAATTTTTTGTGAAGAAAGAAAATTATTTCAAACTCTCTCCTGTAAGAAAAAAAATAACATTTTAATGTATTACGACATGTGCTAATCATTTAACATGGACACGAAACTAGACTATAATACCTCGTTCATACGAACTGAGAATCTCGGTTATACTCAAATTCGGTCACATTCGTACACCCGTTAACACGAATCATATATAACCGAGTTTTGATTCTGTGAAAGAGCTTCTGGGAAGATAATCAATTTCTTCAACTGGGTGTTGAGACGGAGAAATTGTCTGCTCTTGTTTTCGCTCCCATTAACGAGTATGGTTCAAAAATAGATATACCTCAGAGAAATATTCGACTTATTAATCGTAGGACGAGTTTTATTTTTTCCAAAAAATATATAGAATACTTAAAAACGTACTTAATAATTACTTCTGCTAGTTTTCTTAGTGCTACTATAGCAACCTCTGTTATATTCTGTAAGCTTTTGTGACGTCGCATAAAAATAGCGTCAAATTCCCATGATTGTTATAACCAACGAAATAACCAAGTTTCGCTCACTTTGTGCGAACTGGTAGAACCAATAACATATAAATTATAACACAAACATACAAATTTAAGTTCGAGATACACGCAGTACACCTTCCCTAAATTTTGCTATTTTATAAGGGATAGCGCGAACGCAGAACCCGCATTGCGCACTCCCCGCTAACAAAAATTGGACGCCCCAACCTACCCCAGTTTGGGATAGAGGCAGACATCGGCTCAACCAACTGCAATGGACAAGCCTCTGCCTGGAGGCACCGCTTACTGCTCACGGTTAACCTCAGCGCCAGTCCGTTTACCGGAGTTAGAAGCGTGATAGTATGAAGGAGAAACATGTGCTTCTCACCCTTATTCAAACGCGTCATCTCCATTACTGGTGTCTAAAAGTTGAATTCAATGTTTTTTGTTAACCGTTCAATATTTTATCATACATTTATAAAAATTAAATTTACAATTAACTTTACCATAATATTTTTTAAAATTATCTACGTATTTTCATTAAAATATCTTTCAATTTTATTTTAAATTACATTCTTGACTATTTGCTGCCAGTGCCATCTAGTAACAAATAGTGGCATTTTCATTGTAATTTATACTTTTATATATTATTCGTACGAAAAAAAGAATTACCTTTTCTATTAAATGCGGGAACGTTATAAATATATATTAAAAATAGACTCTATAGACTTAATTTTCTTTACGAATAACTTTTATATTTAGGAACAATTCTATTGTCGTCTTTCCTAATTTTTAAATATCTCAATTCTACTACCTATATTTAGTTGATTTACAAATAACTTTTATATTTAGGAATAATTCTATTGTCGTCTTTCCTAATTTTTAAATATCTCAATTCTACTACCTATATTTAGTTAATACTTTGTAATATAATATTGCTATAATCAATTATTCTATGTTATGACGCATTTTTTAATCCTAGTTAACGGAACTGAGATTCAAAAAGTATATAGAAGTAATAAAATCATAATTTAAGTTTTAAAAAAGTTTATAAATATTTTAATATATTAGGAATGTGAGATATATAGTATTTAATTTTTAATAATAATATATATTTCTAGTTATATCATCACCATGATCATCTCATAATCTACATGACTGCAAACTCCTATCGGTTAAAATTGATCATTACTGAATTTGCGCAATAGAATACTTATTTTATAATACAGTAGTCATAAGAATGGTATTTAATATTAAATATCATTAATCTTAAGAAATTATAAATTCTACAGAAGCTTGAAACCATTTGATTTAATTTGGAATGATAATTTGATAACTGCAAAAATTAATCTCGAAAGGGTTTTCCGTTTCTTGGGAATATCAAAATTTGCATTACAGACAAAGATAGATAAGCTTATCAGATAAAACATTCTGATTCGGATTTGGATTTTTGTCAATGAAAAATATTACTTTTTATTGTAATTATGTATACTATATCGTATTTTCAATAACGATGGTAAAATGTTTAAGAAATAAAATAAATAAACAAAATTGATGATAAATACAAACTGACATCTGACAATTATTCCAACCTGAAATCCAATAACTATTATTAGTGCGCCAAATTAATAAGAATCGCGAGCTATTTTTAATTTACGAATAAGATTAATTTATTTCAGTGGTGTTGTGGGACCGGAACATCGTTTTTTTCACGACCGGAACGCGTACCGGTACAATTTGTTAAAATATTGATACATTACATCTGTTATAGTATCTTTGAATAATTGCATATAACTAATTATATTAACTATTAAGTTCATAACTTCAAATTAAAGATAAAACGTCAAAAATATATCTTTTTTTTAATAAAACTCTTCAATCAGCAATACAATGTACACATTGTGTGTAGTTTAATCGAGTTTAATAAGTCCTGAGAGAGTGAATGATTCCATTTACTTCATCAGAATGCGAGCATGATTTTATTTATAGGAATTTAATAATAAATAACACAAGATCTCGCTTAATAATTGAACACGTTTCTAATTTAATATTCATAAAACTACATAGGCCTCCCTTCGAAAAATGGAAATCGGAAGCATACCTCAAAAAATGGCTAAGAAATAACCGTTCGGCTGTTGCCAACAGCGCCCGCTCTAGCAGTTTTGCCGTCCCGGACAAAAAAACAAATTGCCGCCCATTAAACATATTACTTTTTAAAAATATATATGGAACAGCGCCCGCTCTAGCAGTTTTGCCGTCCCGGACAAGAAAACAAATTGCCGCCCATTCAACATATTACTTTTTAAAAATATATATCTTTTATTTTAAATAAAAATCAAATGGTTTTAAATTATAATAAAAACATATATTTAGAAAGAAACGCGTAACATAAAATTAACAGTCAAGTAATACAAAACAGTAAAAGTTAAAATGTACATGTACCTAGTTACAAATTGTTAATCAGATGCATTTTTAAACTACAAAAATGTATTATTGCACAATCAAATAAACAAAACTTATATCTTATAAAATTAAATAAAAGTAATATGAACTTCGCTAAAATCAAATAGGAAATTTTTTCCCTCACTTTTATTTCTGCAAACTTTTACAGACCACTCGATAAAAAAATTCGTTTGCCCTGTTCTATAAACTCCTATCGCTTAAAAAGTATAGAGAACTAGCCCGGCGTTGCCGAGTTTTGTTTATAAATCATATATTAAAAATAATTATTGAAAAATAATCATTAACATGCAATATATTGTATATATAATCATACAATAAACAATGCTCCAAATTCAATATCATTTTTCTCTTGTTATTGTTTGTTTATATTTCCTTTAAAAATTAAATGATTAAATATTCAAAATTTGTTCCTGTATGAAAACACTTGTATTAAATATATAGAAATATCTTTTATTATACAACAAACAAACACGTATTAAACAACCGCTTTGCAATAAAAAGTGAAGCACCCGCTTGGTCCTATGTTGCATAGTACAGTGATCTCAAACTCACGGTTCGCGGGCTGCATCCTGCCCGCAAAGTAATTTTGTATTCCCCAAGATATTTTAGATATTTGTTTAAATACATATTAATCAGAAAATTATTTCAATTTAATGTTAACAAAATAATAATCTAAAGTAGGGGTGGGCAACCTC
>AYEL01063897.1:0-23376 GCA_000484575.1 Olivierus martensii
CCTATCGCTTAAAAAGCATAGAGAATTTAGCAAAATAACTTTAAACTTATAATTAAATTAATTAATTTATACAGATGTACTTACCTTTAAAAATTAACAAATCACACTGAACTATAAAATTTCCAAATATTTTTCTATAAATTCAAACAGCTATTGTACTTGTTTTCACCATTATAACGTCAACTGGAACTATCGGTGCAGCTATTAAAAGCTTTTACAGCGAGCACTTTTACAATATTTAGAGGGAGTTCGGTTCCTTCGAATCGAAACTAAAGAATTCGGCCAAACCGCAGCCAAAGAGACCGCTTTATGACATCAGAATTCGAAATTTTATTAGACGCTGGAACCGGCAGTTTGGTGATGGGGTTAACAAAGGGTCCGCAATCTACTTTCGTCTTCGAGAAAGAGACTCGGTAGAGTGACATACCAAGTTATAGCGGGGAAGACCGCTTCGTGATGTACCTTTGGTTTATTTTTTCTTTTAATAAAATTATTGTCTTGTAAATAATAATAGCCTTGTGACAATTTATTTCGATACCGACATATTAGCGAGAACAATGCTATTCTTTAACGAAACCGCATTTTTATAATTAGAAGTAATAAACAAGTCAATAACAAGTTCTCGCAGCGCTCTGCGTGCTATCCTATGCGGTACGCGATTTAGATATCTAATCTTTTTTTTGTTATTTAATTAAGCATGCCGCTCTTTTATGGTTGTTTTCTTCAGAATTAAGGATTGCAAATATTTTTTTAGCTTTTAGGCTCAAACAGTAATGTGAAATATAAACTGCATGGTAATTTTAGTCAAAGAAAAAATTGACAAATATAAATTTCGATTAATTAAGTATATTTAACTTATAAATATTTTGTAACATTCATAACCAAAATGCCGCCCCTTAGATTTGCCGCCCCGGCCAAATGCCCGGGTTGCCGGCCCCTAGAGCGGGCCCTGCCAACAAGCAAGAATTGCCAAAACAAAAAAAAAATATCGGATCCAATTTGGAATTTTATATTCACTTAAACAATAACAAAAGTATGTATGTATACTTATATAATAAAGAAATGTTGAAAATATTTTATAAAATCCCTTTATTAATCTATCCATCCCGTCACGCCACGTCTCGCGAGGGATAGGCAGGGAGCACCGGAACATCATGTAGCTCGATCCTGACATACTTGCTTTGCTTCCGTCACATTCTTACAATACACATAATCAGGGCCGGATTTACCTATAGACCGACTAGGCCGCGTCCTAGGGCCACGCGATTCTGGGGCCCCAAAACTATCAATCAGTTTTCAACTTTTGTAAACTTTATTAAGAAAAATTGGGTTTTTTATTAAAGTGCTAGATAAAAAGTAAAATTTTAAAGGTTCTTTATAAGTTATAAGGAGCCTTTAAAATTAAACGTAGCTGATTTGTATTTTTAGGGGCCTTAAAAGCCTTGCTCGTCCTAGGGCCCCAAAAATGCAAATCCGATTCTGCACATAATACATGCTCTGAGATTATTTTCTATCTATTCGACACAAATTTTTTGGATAACAGGATAGCGTTCCGATACTTCTTTTTTAGCAATACACCACTGATTTATTCATAATTGGATCCTGCAAGAAGCAATCGGAAGCACAGCACACTTTCATCCTGGAGATCTCAGTTAATGAATCTACAGATGGACCGACTCTATGAATAAATCCAATATTGATTAGTAAGACAGTTGCCATGTAGTAAAATACTCGCTTATAACCTGAAAGGCTTCCTGGACCATACCTTCAGATTTTTTCAGGAGGAGTCAGGCCGGTTGAACCTCATCCTCCACCTGCCTCCATCAGATTGTAATAGTCGGATTGGCCACGTGAAAGTGCTTCGGCGTTCCACTCTGGAAGACCCGAATTCGAGTCTTGGGTCCCACCCTTGGAAATATTTATTATGGGATCCAGCCTCTTGATTTTAATGTCTGGCTTTCCTGATCCTTTTTCATCCAGGGTTTTGCGATTGAAAAAAAAAATTCTCGGAAATTCCGACATCTGCGATTTTTGTTTTTTACCTATGAGTCTTGTATTTGTTGATATTAAAAACACAGTTTTATTTAATTTTTATTTTTGATAGTAAATTAATAAATAATAGGTCTAAGATTATGCATATTAATAATAAAATTATGATATTAACATACTCTTGCGTTTGCATTGAAAAATCCGAAAATATTCCAATTTATAACATAATATTAATCATGTATTTAATATTTAGAAGCAATACGGCGAAAATAACAATGGGTTTTCTTAAAATTTATTAATTTGAGCCGAATTTTTTTATTAAAATAATACAATATAGAACAAATCATCAATTTTTGAATATTAAATAGTTATCTAAATATTAATTTTATATAGTTTCATCGATAGATTTTTATTAAAAATCCATTGACGAAGTTTTGGAGACATGGTTCGAGGCTAAAAGTTAAGGAAATACAAAATGGAAAAAATGATCGCTCATTCGACTTATAAATATGTGTAAGTCCAAATCTTATCAAAAATATAATATAGTATGAAATTTTCAGATTACGTTTGAAACATACAGAAATAGATTCTGTATATCTCAGTTTTACTAGTTCAGCATATTACAAGTTTTATAAAATTTTATATTTTTTAATGAATTTTTTCAACCACATAATTTTATTAAGATCGATTTGATGAAAATATTATGAAACTACACTGAGAATTCTAAATTGTAATGTAATTTTTTATGCCATTTGATGAAAATACAACGTTAATATGAAAATTTTGAAATACTATGTTAATTAATTAATTAATGCTCATTAGCACATGGAAGTTAGAAATGCAATATAGGGCAATTCTAGAGTTATTGCCCAATATACCTGTATATTACATGGTTACTCAATTTTTATAATTTTTAATTCGAATTAAATTTCATCTTATTATTTTTTTAGTTGCTCAAAATGAAAATATTACCAAATGACAAGAAAATAGTATTTATTCGCGATCAATAAAAAATGATCCTGGAAAAATTATGCGAAATTTCCAGGATTCGGGATTTATAAATTTCGCGATTTTTCGGGAAATCCCGGAAGTCGGACACTAGTTAAAACCATAAAACTAAATTGCCCAGGCCTGGAATACCCGCGCCACATCAGAACACCAGAGATAGTGTCTGCACACATCATTGGCTGGTGTTGGAACGTCTTTGAAAAAATTCATCTCAAATGAGTCTTTTAGCAGGATCACGCCAAGAGTAATTCCCGCCGGGGTGCCAGATCTAAATTCGCCGTGAAATATTTTTATAAATATATTTTATCCGGGTTTTATGCCACCCCTGAATCCTACAGCCGGGGTGCTATGCATCCCTTCTATGCCCACTTGGCGCAGCCCTGTCTCTTACACTGCATCCAGATACTAGCTCTGTTCGATTTGACTACATCGTTACACTAGTGTAAGACGGTGTAGCACTGAGACATTCGTTGGCCAGTGTAGCTACACTAACGCGTTCGATTTATCGGTGTAGTGTAAAATTTCTACACTATTCTACACTGACTGGAGCAGCGTTGCGGAGTCGGGAGTCGGGGAATCGGAGGTTTTTGGGTGGAGTCGGAGTCGGAGTCGGAATTTTAAACTGCCCGGAGTCTGGATCGGAGTCGAAGTCGGATTTTTGAACTGCCGGAATCGGGAGTCGGAGTCGGAAAAAACAACTTACTCCCGACTCCTTAAGTCCCTATTTACCTAGAGCTATAGCTATATACGTATATCATTTCTAACTATTTAAGGAATGATAGTAAGTTATGAATAATATCAATTATCTAAATTTATGAAAAGGCCCCTATAGTGTTATTAGTTAATTTATGTATCTCAACTCAAGTGATAAATTTTTGCCTTTTGGAGCCATATTTAGTCTATTTTATGGCTTTTTAGAGCTATATTTAGTCTGATTTGGTTCCAAACACCTTTAAATTCAATGAGCATGCTTTTTTGTTCTTGTTCTTGTTGCTTTTGTTTGTTCTTGTGACAATTACAAGGAAAAGGAATCGACTCATTTTTAATGAAGATGAAGATACCTCATATAGTTTCTCTCGTTCATCACCAAGAAAAACACCTCGTGTAACATCACCAGTAAGTATTTTAATTATTTTTGTAATTCAGACAGAATTCTCAAAAACCAGTTATAATTGAAATTCTATACACACTGATCAAATGGCAATTCATAAAAACTAGAAAATTGTTTTTTCAGAATTCTATACAAGAAATAATTAATGACTGATATCAGATTTAATTAGTGATTGATTCCATCATTACAGACTGACATATGTTTTATTACTTAGACCATCCAGACTCAGTTCCAGGTCCTATATCTACATAAACATTTAGAGAAAGTTAGATCTAGCCCATCATTTCTGTATTGTTTAATATATTTTTACGTGAAATACTAACTGCTCTATGTGGTACTTAACTCTATGTAGGTACTTAACATTTGGTAATTTATTGTTATCATTTAAGATAGCCCTAAGGTAAAACAGTCACTTACTACCTTGGAGGTTTCATGTTCAATTTCAGATTTCATACTTCCAGATTTTTTAAGAGGGGGTCCAGACCTGGCCTGTTGAATTTCAACTTTCCAGTTGAAGGATGAGTTCAATTGGGGAACTCTGCCAAGATGTGGGCAGATCATGGTGGGCACTGGAATGTCTTGCTGCTTAGTAGCCATTGATTGGAAAGTGGTGTAAAGCTACACAGAGATGTAATAGCAATATTTATTAGTCTCTAATTAGAAAGCAGTGTAAAAACTGAAAAGAAAGTTGGAAAATTTCTTTACTCAGATTTAACAATCAATATCTGCAGGTTTAGTAATTTCATACAATAATTCAGTACAAGAATTAATCAAAAACAAATAACATAGCAAGATATTACATGTTTTATCAAAAAAAAAAAAAAAAAATAATAAAGAAAATATAGCAAAAAAGGAATTAAAAAAAACAATAATAAAGAAAATATAGCAAAAAAGGAATTTGAATTTAATGAAAATGCTGTTTCATAACATTCATATAAAACTAATCATCATTATTTGTTTTCTGGATGGCTACATTATAAAATATTGGTTTATAACTTAAAGAATCTAAATTCATCTCTGAACCTATGAATTTCATTTGTTATTTTGTGACCAATCTCATCACAAGATTGATTGTATTAGCTAAGTGAATACATTTTCTGTTTCAGTCGTAAAGACTTGTAATTGAATTCTAATTTGAAATGTGTGTGTGTGTGTGTGTGTGTGTGTGTGTGTGTGTGTGTGTGTGTGTGTTCTTATTAATGTGTAGAGACATAATTGTCATCAATATGTCTTTGGAATAGGTCCATATCATGTAAAATAGGATAGATGATGATAATGGTATTGAAAATTCATCCACATTAAAAGAATGAACTTTAATCCATTTTTAAAACATTTCTTTCAATATAAATTTGTAAAAGCGAGATAAAGGTCATAAATCAAAATTTTAAAACAAAATTATTAAAAGTTAAAACAATGTTTTTTTTTAAAGTTTATTAATATAAAACAATATAAGTGTAATATATAAAACAGTATATGTTTTATATTAATAAACTTTAAAACGCATTGTTTTAACTTTTCTATATAACTGTTACACTGTATTATAACTGTTTTATAATCATATCATATTAAATAGTCTTTTGATAAATAAATGCCTTATATTATATAAATTTTTCAATAAAACATAAATACATTTACGATATAAAATATTATTGTTGATGAATGTTTTGTATTAAACTTTTTCAGAAAAGACTGGCAAAAGAATTTTTAATTTGAATATAAAAAAAGCCTATTTTACTCTTTAAAATACTTTATTCTTTACATAAATTTTTAAAACACTTTTCAACTTTTTTTCTTTCGACAAAATTTTTGTTTTGGAATCTTAAATAATTCAAAATTTAAAAGACAAACATAATATCATAACTCATGAACAGAATATTAATAAATTTGATCTCTTAGGAAAATCAGGCATAGTATATTCCATTTCTTGTTCATATGACTTATCATTTCAATATATAAGCAAAACCAAATGGAAATAAAAGTTAGATTTAGCAAACATTTAACCATTGTCTGCAAGAAAGAAAACTGGTCATTCATTTACAACCATGTTAGTAGTTTCATAGTCTTTATAATTATGAAACTGACCATTAACAGAATGTTAATTCTACATTTAGAAAACAATAATTTATATTAGAAAATATATCAGAATATCACCATGCAACTTCATACCAGTCATCACGACTGGAGATAACTTCCTGCCACTTATCAGGTTATAAAGTGGATATTGATAATTTGGCTAAGGAAAAACAACTGTAAAAGTCACATTAAGCAAGCAGACAAACATATTTGTTGCATAAACTATATTATTTTGTTTTTACATGTTAATTTTCATTCAATTTCATTTTCATGTTTTCATATCTTGTATTTTAAATATTTCCTTTTTTTTAAAGATTGCTATAATAAAAATTGATGATAAATATTTTTTCACTTAGTATTTTCTCTTAATTAAATGCTTGAGGCCCAATTATAAAAAATAAATGTTGAATGTGGCCCATAAGTCTGCAAAGGTTGCCGACCCCTGTAATAAATGATTACAAGAATTATTAGGGGTCTAAGTCTATTGAGTGTGGCTAGAAGATATTTAATGATGATATAATTGTGAGTGACTGATTAGAGAGTCTGGGATGTATAATATCGTTTCAAGAATGGAAGAGCATGTTTGGACCAGATTTTTCTCAATATGTTCATTTGTAAAAGAATATTGTTGCATGCAGAAGAATGTATTCTATGCATTTGCGAATCTTGAGAAAGCATATTATCAGGCGAACAGGAATAAGCGATAGAGTTCTGAGAGGGAATATTATGTGAATGAATGGCTGCTTGAGACTATAAGAGAAATGCATGTATGAGCATGAAAGTGAAAAAAGGCATATTGGACAGGTTTGCAATTAAGAAAGAGGTAATCCAAGGATTATAATATTCATGACTTCTTAATGTGTACATGAATGCATGCATCATGAAAGTAAATGAGTGTGTATACTATATGTAGATATAACTTTTTTCTTCTTTTGAGAGTAAACAAAAATGTAAAGATACTTGTTGCATGGCTGAATAAATATGTAAAAAAATACAGATGAGAATTGAGATTGAAAATGAAAGTTCTTGAGAAAGATAAGGAGTATACAAAGTATGAGACTGAACTGAGTTGGGTGAATTTGGAACAGTAAATGAATGTGTGTTCTTGGAAATTATGTTTGGGAGAGAAGGTTGTGAGAACTCCAAATGTTGTACTTAAAAGTAATGGGTATATTTGAGAAATATGTTAGGAATAATAATTTGTAAAAGATTGCTAAGCTATTGTGTATTCTATAGTTATTGGTTCTAGCAACAATATATTCAAATGAGATTTTGATGTAATATGAAAGAGGAAAAAAAATGTTTGAATATAGAAGAAATGAGATACTTAAGAGGTATGGCTGCAAAATCAAAATATGATTATGCTCCAAAATATCAACCACACTCCTTTTATACAAAAGAGTAGTTGATACAATGTATAAGTCTTTTTGGAAATAGTTTAGCCATGTGGAGTAAATGATTGAAGAGTATATGATAAATATGTGGAGAGGAAGCCTGAGGAAAGAATAGAGAGACCAATTAAATGAATATCTCAAAATATCTGAATTTGAAAATATTAATAAAGAATATGCTTATATGAAAGAGAAAATAACTGTGGAAGAAAGTAATGTGATGTGTAGAAAGAGATTTATGGCATCATTTGATCAATGATGCATGAATGTGTTCTTCCTCTGAATATTGCCAACATGCTCATAAAAATATTATCATGATGATGATTTATTGTCATTGATTTATATTACTTTTCATCTTCTATATTAATTATATACACTGATGGAAAAAAAAATCCCAACACCAAGAAAGAGTTGTGTTAGATAAACAAAATTTACTCGCATACGGACTCGGACCACCCGGCGGACTCGTTTGCCTCATTTTCGGCCTCTCTTTATGCGCTTTACTTTTCGGGCTCTACTATTCGGAGGACAAGTTCATACATAACCTCCATTCGGGAAATCGGGGAGTCGGATCATTTACTATCCGACTCAGCAACCCTGGACTGGAGACACGGTGTAGTAGTGTAGAAAGTAACGAATAATTGTTGATATAACCGGCATCTTGCTAATCTTGAGCTGCTACATTACTTTATTCGTTTTGACTAGAAAATAATCCTACACCAATGCACCAACTATAGACTAAAAAGCTATATTAGTGCTGCCGGTGTAGTCAAATCGAACAGAGCTACTATAAATATATCAAGCCGGTTGAAGAACAGATATAGACACTGCCGGCACAAAGCCCTCTGACGCGTCAAAGCGGTCCCTAATCGTGAATTGGGGATCGACAGGCCAAGTCAGAAATAATCCGAGTTTATAAATTAGAATTTATCTCCAAAATCCTGGATCCTCCAGGTTAAAAGTAAATGCCAATGCTGTTGCTATCTCATATCTCGTGTAGCCAATCCGCTGCTGTCTCATATCTCAACATATAATATCAATAATAATAATATATTTGTGTGTATATATAATTCTAATTGTAAAAGTTTTAAATTTTAAAAATAAAAATAAACTAATAACAATTAAAGTATATATCTACTTCAGATTTACTTGAAATAAAATATATTTAAATATTCCGCACTTATTATGACGTCATCAAAATAATTTCGTTTTAAATAAAATAAACATTATTTGAATCCTAATAAAATTATATATAATAAAACAGAGAGATATTTATTTATTTTTATTAAAATAGTATTATTTGAATTATATATAATAGTATTTATAGACTTCATTTACACGATCGCTCTTCGAGTTATGTTTTTATAATATTTGTTGTTGTGGTTGTTGACAGAAGTCTCATATTATATCGGTTTATTCGGGTATTGTATATTGATTTTTTTTTGCCGTCGTGTAATTTGCATAGGAAGAATTCGCCGATACTTCTACAATAAAAATACGAATAATTTTATAACATAGTTTTATACTCACTACTTATATTAACATTATGATATGAACTTGTTTATTTACCTTATAATTTTTATAATACTGTATCAGAAATTTAACTAACAAATACACATTATGCTAAATTGATATATGTACATTTCCATAATTTTTAAATACAGTATTGCTATAATAATTTTTATATTTTTCTTTAGATGTTTTAAATTTGTTTACATCCGATCTAAATCTGTTTCCCATCAAATTGAAGAAATTAAATATTAATATATTAGTACTTAACAAAAATTAATATTTAAGGATTGTATTTTGTAAGAAGTTATGTTTGATGCAATATGAATTTTCAAAATTTGAAGTATTACTTTTTTAATAATGATAGAACTTCGGATTTAAATATTTCTTGGATTAGCTTCTTAATAAAAAAATGAAAACGATTATGAGGAAAAATATATTGGATTTTATTATTGAAAGCATTTTTTAATGTTTAAACATTGATAAAAAATAAATTATATATTTGAATACATTGTATATCAAAATCATAAAGAATTGGAGTGTAGGCTAAAGGAAGATTAAACTTCTTTTTTAATTTAAAAGTAAGTTTTAAAGATTTTCAAATATTTAGATTTAAATATTTATAAATAAATTAGCATAAATACTTCATTTCAGAAGAGGAAAAATTTAATCAAACTTTGTGTTTTTTTACATGTAATTTTTCTTATTCTTAATAATAAGTTTGAATTCAGATCTTTTGAAATGCCCCAATATTTTCCTTTGGACCAATGTTTCTGAAAGTGTGGTCTGCAGATCCTTGGGAGTCTTAGAACATAATTATGCAAGTCTTTAAGTTTTCTATAAAAGTACAAAAATTATTTTAATAATAAACTTAAATACAAAATTAGCAAATCATATACATAACTGTTTAGGAAAATTTATATTACAATATATATGTATTAGTTACAAAAGAAATATGCTGTTGTATTTCTATTCAACTAATGGATATTCTTCTTTACAGTTTCTAAGTCTCTTTTTCTTAAAAAGGATCTGCAGATAGGTCATTGTTCTCAAAAATGACCTATCTGATTACTCTAGGTTGAATTATGCTATGGTATTTTTCTTAACTTGACCCTTTAACTTTTTCTAGTTCATAAGTTTATTTTTGATAATTGGAAATTAACTGATAAATAAAATATCAATTGAAACCTTCTATTTTAAACTTAGTGATTATTAAACTCACAAGTTAATTTTACAGAAATTTTTAAGATTCTTTGGTTAATTTTTGTTCATTATTTTTTTTGGTTTCAAAAAAAATAATGAACGAAAATTAACCTTTCATTAGTAATCTCATTATAATTTCTTCAAAAAATAATATAAAACTTGAAGAGAAAGAAATGCATTACTTGTATTGTTAAATTTAACTACTAGCACTTACAAGCAGACCAGGTCACTTCAAGTAGACCAAAAAATTCTTTTAATCAGAGGAGTGCTTTCGGCTTATATGCCATCATCAACTCTTACATAACTCTTACATGATGATGCATAAGCCGAAAGCGTTCCTCTGAATATAAGAATTGTTTGGTCTACTTGAAGTTACCTGGTCTGCTTGTAAGTGCTAGTAGTTAAATTTAACAATACAATTAAATTCCATGTAAAGCAATGCATTGTGCCAGTGGTCTCCAAAGTGGGGTACACAAGACGATACCTGGGAATACAGTGAAAACAATTTTTATTTATTGTTTGTAGACTCTACAAGCAGCTAGATCACTGAGTATTAAAACTAAATATAGAAATAAATTAAACTTGGAACCAGACGTTAGCATATCGCAGTGTGAGATAACATCAAACCAGCATTTTCAGAAATTATTAAACAAATGCAAGCCCATTCTTCTCATTAAATTTTAATAATAAAAATAAACATACATCTATGTCCATAATAAAAATAATGTGTAATTATAACTTTTTTGGATATTACATAAGGCCTTATTTCCTCTTTAAAATACTAATTACAATAGATATCTGCTCAATCAGTTGGAGGTATGTGCCATTTATTTTTTCAATCTTAGGGGTACGCAGTCAAAAAAGTTTGGAGATAACTGACTTAAGCAATAGAAATGCATTACTTTAAAAAAAAAGGATTTATAATTCTTGATATTTTAAATTATAAAAATGAGATTTCATGACTGTTTATAATGCACTAGGAGGATACCTGGCATTGCTCTGGAATTTTAAGTACATAATACAGTTTATGTGACAATTCTTATAGTACAGGAATACCTCGATTATTGCGATTCTGGATTTATCGCGGTTTATAATTTGATACAAAATTCAAATTATTGCGCTCCAAATTCGAATTATCATGGCTGCGAGATGTAGTCCACTAAATATGCAACCAGAATTACATTTAGTTCGAGTCACCACTCTCCAACTAGCGCTTCGTTTTATCCGTTTGTGCCTGCTCATCATTCACCAGTAACTATCCACCTCTACTTGAAGTAATGTGGATATTTATTTCTCTTCTTATTTACTCCTACAATGAATGCTGAAAGAAAAAGGATGATATCAAGGCTACAGTTATCCAAGTGATCAACTTAGAAGATTAGCACGTTCAACACATTTCTTTTTTACCTTATACATATAAATTTTAATTAATAGTTTTGAAAAAGCGTTGGCAATGATCACCCATTTCACAGCATCATTTATCCCAATTATCGTGGATTCGATTATTGCAGTATTTTTCGTGGCAACATTAACATATTTGAAAAATCCTTGGCAATGATCACCCATTTTACATGCATTATTGTCCCGATTATCGCGGATTTGATTATTGCGGTATTTTTTGTGACAACATTAACCGCGATAATCGAGGTATTCCTGTATTATGACTTTGGCTCCCTGGCTAGAATAATTTGCATTAAATAAATTTAAAATTAATTTAAGTGAATTTAAAGATAAGACTAGGTTAGTGTGAATTAATCCATTGAATCATCGAGGAAGAATTGAATCCATTGACTTTTTGTAATTGCCACTTTTATCATGGCCTACTGGCTGAATGATTGGTAGAGTAAACTGGAAGAAGGATTGATTGGTTCAATGTGTCAGCCTGATTCTTATGAATTTACAGACAGTTTTTGTAAATTAATCATATCTGGGCCATCTCTTAGAATTATGGAAAATAATTCATTGTCAAATTATTTTCCCATAATCAGAGGTAGTGCAGTAGTGCTACCTCTAATATATTTGGCACATGTCTTTTAGGTATATAAGAAAATATTTGGCACATTCATTTAACATTACAGGGGTGCTGATGGTAGTGTTTCTCAGGAACTGCTGGACCAATTTACTTGAACATTTTTTTTTTTTTTTTTTTAAATGACCATTGGGGTGAGTATAGGATGTTCAAAAAATTAGTTTCACAAAACCACATTGGGGCTTTGCAAAGGGCCAAAAACCGCAAAATTTTCATAAATGGCACATTTGGGACTTAATAAATCTGTCAATATTATTTGGATTTTGCCAAGTATAGCACCATTCGATTCGTCTTAGTCAGGCAAACATTGTGATGGGTAATACTTTGACCTAAATCATACTGTAAGTGTACCATTATTATAAACCTATTTTGGTGATTTTTGGACTTAATATTGCTCTGATTTCGATAGTAATGGTAACAATCAATTCACATTAATAAGCTAAACAATTTGGTGTATAACACCTTGAGATATGTTGTATTGTAAGTGTTTTGTAATGGAAAATAGATATTGAATTTTCACATGTTAGACAACCTATACAAGCTACAATTTTTGAGTAAAATTGCTGAAATTTTCTGACATCTGCGACTGAAATTCTCGGTGGACCTTTCTTCCATTTTGAAAAATCTTGTTTAGAACGGATCTTATTCAATGTTAAAATCAGCGAAATTTTTCAAAACATCAATGTTTCTATGACCTCGTGAAGTAAGGCGGCAGGCAGTTCAATTCCGCCTGAGGGCAAATTTTTTCTTTTTTTGCTTTTTAAGTAATCTAGCAGAAAATTTATTAGGTGAACTGAGAAAATGGGAATCAAGGTTTTTGGCCACGTGAACACGGATTTGCTACAACCGGCGAGTTAGTTTATACGTACAGTAATCCGACATATTGTAAAGTTCAATAAGAAATTTTGGCCTAACAAAAAGTAATGGACTATTTTATTAGAAAATGCCCTGAAGGGGCAGAAAAAAGCTGAATATACTTGAAAAGAAGTGTACAAGCATCATTACGAAACATACAAGACTTAAAATCAATTTTTAAAGCTGAAGTATACTTTAATCTCTGAACTTGAAAAAAATCTTTTCACCAAAAAAAGTATATTCCACAGCTGAGCAAGTAAAACATTATAGAGTTAGTAAGCAGCAAGGGGTTTAGTTTTGTAAGCAATGCTGTGGAATATACTTTTTTTTGGTGAGAAGATTTTTTCCAAGTTCAGAGATTAAAGTATACTTCAGATTTAAAAATTGATTTTAAGTCTTATACGTTTCGTAATGATGCTTGTACATTTCTTTTCAACATTTGATAACTCAAGTATATTCACCTTTTTTCTGCCCCTTCAGGGCATTTTCTAATAAACTAGTTTGATAATGAATCACAGAAATACTATATTATAATTTTTTTATTATAGCATTTGAAATTTATTGGCTTTTTCTGTTCAATTATAACATTGATTTAACTAGTAGATGTCACAATGACGTAATCATTGCATCAACATGACATCACATTATCAGCCATTGTTACATCATTATAACATCATTTGATAATGGGATTTTTTTGTGATATCTATTGTTGTGTCACAATAATATCATACCAATGCAATTAGGACAGCATTCCAAATTCAAACATTACTTTGAAAGATTTAAATGAAAGTATTTTAATTGCCATCCCAAAATGCCTCACTTTCTCCTGTGATCTCAAACCAAAGTAACCAGCTTGTTATTTGTAGAATCATGAGAAGTTGCTATGCAGTTTGATTTTGAAGGGCCAAACAGAATGAGAGCTTTTGTGAAATAAACAGACAAACAAATAAAACCAAAAACATTGCTTAACTTATTACAATTAAAGTCCAGAAAGAAGAGCACATATAGTAGTGACTTTAACTAACAGATTTTTATTAAAAAATAAGAACGTTTTCGATGCTCAAGGCACCATCTTCAGTTACAACAAAATATATATACATAACACTTAAGAATACAAGTAGTTCTAAAAAAGAACATAAAAATAGAACGGAGTTCAAAAAACATTTCTTAACATTCAAATATTACAGAATTAAAATATTATAAACATAAAACAGTTTGTGAACTCGAAAAACTCGGCTATACTACTATTACAGAGGGAGGGGGGAGTAATAATAAAGGTTATACTTCTTTCATAACGGCATACTTCCAAGCAGTACTAAGCCCGTCGGCATGCCTAATAAAACTGATAATAACATTATCAGTTTTATTACTTTCGAGTATTTGCAATTTCTCTGCTAAATACAGATCCTTATGATCAGATACATTTTTTTACAATCTTAGCGTCTTTCCATAAAACATCAGTGTTTTTCTCATAAGTCCTTTGGGCTAGGGCTGTACTAAGGTCTCCCTTGCATATATTGTCTTTATGCTCTGTAACTCTGTCTTTGAAGTTGCGGGCGGTAGCCCCAATGTATACTTCTAGTTTGTTATCATCCAAATTCTGTAAAGGAATTCTGTATACCCCTGATTTATGATCATTTGGCCTTTTACCATTGTCGTTGTGGAGTATATCAAATATAGGGGGGCTCTTTTGTAGGTGCGTGCTGCATTAACAGATTTTAAAGAAGTGCTAAGGGCTTTACTTTCATGGAGTTGGTAAGGTACAGGGAACGTACATGTATGTTGGTCGGAGGCCAGCTGGTTAGAAGGTACATTCTTGCTAGAAGGAGAGGCTTGCCTGTCAAACTTTTCTTTCAATTATTTACATTGTTATAATTATAAAAATAAATTATCATCATGTTAGATCATTAATAGATTCAATGTCAAAATTTAACTTATTTATTAGTTCTCTTGAGTATATATTTACTTTTTTTATTTTATTAAAAATGTATTTTTAATTATAACAATGTATTGTAGTTATTTACATTGTTATAATTATAAAAATAAATTATCATGTTAGATCATTAATAGATTCAATGTCAAAATTTAACTTATTTATTAGTTCTCTTGGATGTCTGCTTTAAACTCTAATAAATAAAATAATTCAAATATAATCTTAGTTTAGTCTTTTATATTATTAATATTCATTTATTTTGTAATTAAAAATTTGTTACAAGGATAATTTAAGAAAAGTACACACACAATTTTTTTTAATACAGATGTAGGATGAATCTGGCCATATTGATTAATGTTTCTGTTAAACTATGATTTTCAAATTTGTTGCCATTGTCATCAATTCTTTTATTTCATTATTTCTAATATAATTATTATTTATAAATTAATTATGTTAATTATAGCAATTTGATTAAAATAGTTTCCATTAAAGAATGCAGTTTTGCCAAGTTTTTGGATTCTGAAAGAACCCATTAATAGATATCTATGTAACACAATATCTGTATACAATATCTATGTAACACAATCTTTAAATGTACATAAAATTGTTCAAAGAGCTAAAGAAATTTATAAGGCATTATTGAAGGCAAGTATTTTTGTAGACTTGTTGAAATTCTCCATGTTATAGCTTCAATATTATATTGAATGAATTATCAATAAAATTAATAGCTAAATGATGGGGAATTGTAAAAATATTTTCAATTAGTATTGAATTATTTCATTTAGAATTTGAGTTACTGAAAAAGTTGTTATTCCAATTAAAGAGAATCTTTTTTTATATAGTGATACATAATATAATGTTGATTCAGCTTTTTTGAACCTGATTCAGAAAAAGCATAAAATGAATCAGATCATCAAAGAAAAAACTTCAAAAAGTGATTTCTGCTATTACAAAAATATTATTTGAGCAAATTTGTATGATGATTAAGTAAAAGATGAAAAAATCCTAATGTAAATGTAAAATATCTTAGCTATTTAAAGGGGCATGGCACTTTTATTGTTTTATGGCAGTCAGTCATTTAGCGGGAAATTGCAGCTAAACCTATTTTACTGCATTACATTTGATATTGGGTGTAGTAATACACCCATTAAATTAGTGAATATACAGTATGTATTTATAACTCTTTTGCTGATTCATTTTTTTTTACATTAATTTAAATTTGTTTTTTGTCTAAAAAATGATGTTTTTCTTAATTCTTTCCCACCCTCTTACCATAGACTAGCATGCCCCACGGCAGAGCCGTGTGGTGCTATGAGGGAGAGAGGCGGCTGCCTCAGGCGGCACCGTAAGGGGGCAGCATAAGCAGCGAAATCAAAATACAATTTGAACCATTCAATAATTAAAAATTTTTAAGCAACGCTTTTCTATATTGATCTATGTTAATAGTTCTGCTTTGAGCTTACAATTATTGACAATATTTGATTTTAATGTTAGTTTGTCTCGAGAAGTGGCAAGTAGCTGTGTTGTGTTTAAATCAGTAAATCAAAATAAAACAAAAACTGAACTAGCTAATAGGACCTTAAATAAAATTAGAGATGCAGGAGCGCTTTCGGGCTGGACTGCCCCTCTTCAGCTGCACAGAGGAAGTGAGCATTAGCTTAGAACCTAGCAGAGAATGAGACATCTGTAAAACATGTGTAAATTGTAATTTTAAACCCCGAATGTCAGAGGAACGGTAAAGACAAACAGGTTGTGCATGTGGGATAAAATGTTAGGCAAAAAGAGGGCGGAAATAGGGCAATAACAGATACAAAATTTACGTTTTCACACTTAAATACTATAATCACATTGATTAAACAGGTACTTCCAAGCACTGGGTAAAGAGTCTTTATTCCGAGAATACAGAAAGAAAAGAAAAACATTTAAGGGGGTGGCATTTCGAAGACTTACCTCATACTGAGAAAATTTACCACACAGCCCTGCCCCATGGTTTAGAAAACACTGACCTAATGAATGGAAATCATCATAATGAAAAAATGTTTTCTTTATATTTTTAGTTTTGAATATCATTATAATTCCAGAATAAATTGTTCAACTTTTAGAATTTATAATTCTTTATTGCTATAGTCTGAGTATGGTTATAAATACTAATCAAAACATTAATAGTTATTAAATTTTTCTTTAATTTTACTATTGTTTGTAGTTCTAAGAATGAGTCTTATTGAACTGACAAGTGGATATGCATAAAAGAAAAATCAGCATAGATTTTTTAGTATGAAATAAAAAGTAATAGAATATATATTTTAAAATATAAATTATATTTGTATAGTCTTTAATATTTTAAACATATTTTGGAAATAAGTTGAATTTCCATAGTCTCAAAAATTACTCATAATTTTTACATTATTTCTTATGAATTTCAAAATATATATATAAAAATTCATAAGAAATATTGTTCACTTTATTAATTTTAAATTTATAAATAGTTTGAGAGAAATTATGTTTGTAAATTGAGGGAAACTGTACCTAAAAAACCAAAGAAATGATGAAATGACTTTTTCTATGAAAGCAAAATATTCTATACTATTATGTTTATCAAAGTAATTATTTTAACTATCTACTGTTTTAACTATCTATGTTCAAAATTATCCAAAACAATTTTGAGCATAGTTGTTTTGAACAAAAGTTGTTCAAAACAATCATACTAGTAGCATGATTGCTTTGAACAATTTTTTATCTAAACATTATTATAAATTAATACTACAATTAACTTTCTAATAAATAAATAAATTTTCTTTATCAGCCAACAGGATTATTAAGTTATCTTGATTCTACTGAAAAAGTACCAGAAGTCAGTGTTGATAGAATAAATATTCGAGATAATCTGAGATTAGCCCAGGTATGTAATATTCTTTTAATATATTTATAATTACTTAAAATTTTAATATTTTCATTTGGAAAATTTTTTTAGGATCATGCATTAAAAAATATGAAAAAAGCTCCACCATCTTGGCAAGTTATTGAAAAACATGTTGAATTAGTTTTGCAACATTGGAGAGCTAGAATAGGTTTACAAAAAAAAGAGGTATATTATTTTCATAATAAAGTTTAAAAATTATCAGTATATATTAATTTCCAATTTTTTTTTAGGATAAAATTCAGAAACCAATAGTTCTTCGAAAACGAAGAGAGAGAATAAAATGCGAAGCAAATTGGCAAATGTTTTATTACCAATTTAATCTTGATCATTCTAAACCAGATTTAATTTGGAATTATCGAGTAAGTATAATAAAAATATTGGTAATTGATCATGTTCTGTATACATACATAGTTTTCCCTTCATTTTTAACCAATGAGAAGTGAATACTTATTGAATAATAATGTCAGTGATGGGAGGGCTACAGTAAGTTTCATTTTTTTAGTTTGGTTTGTTTTGGTTTATGATAGAGAGCAATTCAAGTTTAGGACATAGAAAAATTAATTCATTGCCAAGAAAGAAAGATTATTTTCAATATTCATCAATATTTTAAAAAAAGAGAAAGTTAATAAAGGACCTTTATCATCATTCAAAAAGGTTAGAAAATGTATTTCTGATACCACTAGGTTAAATTAATATTAAATGAAATAAACATTGGGTAAAATTAAATTAAGCTGTTAACAGATTTTAAAAAGTAATTATTTTAATTACATTATTAGCATTTAAAAAAATCTGACCAGAATAGAATGATTGATTAATGTGTGAAAATATCACATGGTGAGAGAAACTGTATTATAAGTTAAAGTAAAGACTAATGGATATTTGATTCCTGGTTATGTTTATTAAAAAATTTGTTGTATTTCTGAACAAATTAAAAGTTTCTTCTAAATAATTTCCTTGAAGTCCCCAAATTCTACAAATATATACTTGTTCTTGTTATTCTTGTTTCAATAAGTAACTAACATCTACTAATTCTTATTATGTATACTCTTGACCAAATTATCTTATACATCAATTAATTAAAAATGAAAGTTTTGCATCCAGCAAACAGTTCTCAGATAGAAAAAAAAAAATCTTATAGGAAAATTATTAATATGCTATTTACAAAAATAATTCATTTATATTCTTTATAATATAAACAAATTTATTCTATGTATTATATTATTATTATATTTTTATCTTAAAATAAAATAGTATTTATAGTGAATAATAAACATATTAATTAATAATAATTATTATTATGAAAAATTATTATAATATATATTTAAAAATAAGCAATAAATCTAAGATAGATAATTAGCTACAATAGAAATAATATTTTAATAATAATGCAAAGTGCTTTTGGTTATCCTATCAGTGCAAGCAAATGAACATGAAACATTATACTTCACAAAATAATTATAAAATTCACATGAAAATAACATAATATACAAAGTAAGAATATAAGTAAATTATAAGCTAATTCAGTAAAATAAACTGCTAAATCAAAAAAGTTATATAACTGTTTAATCAAAAACATTTTTGGTTATCCACATAGCTGAAAACATTTTTGATTAAGCAGTTTATCTTACTGAAAAAGCTTATTGTTTACTTATAGTAAGAAAACAACTTAGACTTTTTAGTTAATCACAAAAAGTCATTCTGTCACTAAAGCAAAAGTGCTTTAGTGACAGATTCATTGATTTGTCTATTTAAATTATTAGCATCATCTCTCTTAAAAAATCAAGTATATTTTACAACATAATATGTAAATATAATAAAATGTGTTAATTACAATGAAAAAATAATTCATTTGAAGATAGTGTTTTTAGACTGAGGCAAGATTAACATTCTATATGCTTAACCTTTACCCCTCCCTCCCCTCAGTTTCTTAGACATGCCTCCTCCGTCTTGCATTCCTACAACTCAGAGGCCGAGACAATGTTTAAAAACAATAATTTTGTTATTTTTGCTTAAATCAAGAAAAAATAGTTAAAATATCATATTCTCTATATTTTTGTTGTATTAACCAAAAATTTGATTTTAAGTGGATATTTTAATAAATTTTTAATTATCACTTTAATTAGAATTTAATCTGAATCATTTAATGATATAGTTTCTGAGTTTTAAGGAAAATATACTATTTCTTCCCCAAAATATTAAAAAGATCAATGAATATCAACAATTTCAATTTGCTCCCATAATAATTTTAAATTTTTACTATATGCTACTTGACTCTATTATTAAATTGCCCATGGATAATATCAATATATTTAGATTATATCTTGAATCAGGTTGCTATAAATGCTAGATTTTTTACATTAGTTTGAATTCAAGATAAATTCACACATGATAAATACTATAGCTTTATATCTCAAACCATATTTTTACAATACAAGAAACTTTATAACAGATTGGAAAGCATACTGCAAATGATATTTTGTGTTTAGATTGTCCTAAAATTTTTTGAAATACTTAGGATCAAACTGAAATCATTGATAATGTTGAAAGCTTTAATTTTGTAAAAGAAAGATAGCATATTTTATTTTTTCCACCAGTTGGGAAGTGATCATCATTTATAGAAATTCTGGCATTCTTACCAAAGCTTGGAAGCACTTTCGATCTTTTTTGTAATTAACTATGGAAAAAATTTATATAAAGATAACTCCATGATGATGATGATTAATTATTTAACATAATCAATGGATTTTAGTATGTTTCCTTATTAATGTTTTATTCTCTTTATACATAATTTTATAATTTCTAAGAATGTTTCTTATCCTTTGTTATAATAATTATGAATACAGTCAAAAATGCTTTTTGTTTTAATTATATAATTAAAGCTTTGGATCTATCCTAACTTGTGTTTATTTTAATAAAATTGTGATTTAATTAAAAAAAAAATTGATTGCTAATTCAATAAAAAGCAAATTTTATTTTCAAAATTTTAACTTTGATTTAAATTTTATCACTTCAGTTAAAAACAGAATTGTTTTGGAAAAGTATTATTTGATAAGATTATATAAAAATAATATAATTGTCATGATAGATCTAAAACAAGATATTAAAATAGTAATGTAATTATTTAATTTTAGACAAGGGAAGAATTGAAAGATGCTTTGGAAAATGAAATTAGAGCTTTTAATATGGATAGAGATTTAAGTAGAAATACTGTCATATCTTGGAATCATACAGAATTTGAGATTCACTATCCATCTTTAGTAGAAGAAATTAAAATAGGTGATTATTATCTACGATTATTATTAGAAGAAGATGAAAATGATAGTACTGAGAATTCTCGAATTAAACGATCGTAAGTTTTATGTTAGTTTTTGTTCTTATTTTTTAAGTTTTTGATTCAAATTTCAATCATTATATTTAATCAAACTATCAAAAAATTGTATTTTCCAAAATAATTTTTTAGCACAAATAGAATTAATCAAAAATACATATCTTTGTTTGGAATTATAATACTCCATGTACTGTGTAATAAAACAGGACATGGAGATATGTTCTGCATTACATAATTGTTTATTACAATCTACTTCAATACTTATTGCATCAACTCTTTAATGATGATCCAACTGAAAAAGTGGTGCAAGAAGTGTATAGACTCTTGAAGTACAGGATAGTATTGAAATTTTTAGGAAATGAACTGACAGTAGCACTCAGAAACCTAAGACTATTTGATTATATTAATCTCTTCAAGTTTGAAAACGCTATTAGTCTCTCTTCAAGTTTGAAAACTTGAAGAGAGACTAGCACAATGGTGTTTATAACATAGGTAATTACCATTGGATAGTGAAATCTTCCAGGGAATTGCTAAATCTTCTCTACAAAATTGGCCCATTTCCTGACAAGAAACCTGAAGTTTGATTTTGAATTGTTGTACCCCAGTATAAGACTAGAGCCAGTATGTTTGGAACTTTACAGGATTTTACAAGCCCACTGACCTGAAGATGAAACTGACTCTAAAGCTCTCCATGAACTATGTCATATTCTTATGCACAATTCTTATTTCAAATATAACAGAAAAGAGGAGAGTGCAAATTGGTGGTACCTTAATTGAAATACATGTAAGTTTGGTGATTAGAATTAAATAGATCTAAGAACCTTAATTTTAAAACTGTATAAGCCATATATCGATGACATTGTGATTATAAGAGAGGAAACCACCAATGAGCTGCACATTGAAGATAAGTTAACTGACCTGACATTGTGTCTCATTTTAAAAAACCAGAGACATAATGAATATGAGATTGATTACTTTGATCTAAAGATTAAAATTATAAATGTCAAGTATATGGCCCAAGTACACATATGTCCATGTACCACAAGGACACATATGTCCCTTTATTCACACTATTTGTTTCACTGTAATTTAAAAAGAAGATTGAGAAGTATACTAAGTGAAAGATAACATACACTAAGTACAATACAATATTTAACATCTTGCACAATGATAAAGATAGAAATTGATATGATTGCAGATAGGTATTTCATAACACACCTGGTAACTTAGCCTTTTCAAGGTTTGAAAAGGCTAAGTTTCCAGGTGTGTTATGAAATACCTATCTGCACTAGGGAATAGGAATACTGACTGTGATCAAATCTATGTAGGATTTATTAGTAGGCCATTATCCAGAAGAATGAATGAGTAACAAGGAGTACATCAACTGTATGCTGCAAAAGACTACATTCTCATGAAGGGCTTTGAACTGTGACATTATAGATTAGGACCAGGCAAATTTTTATTGAGGATGATAGAGAACCCAATTAAAGGTAGATATGCAGAAAACATCCAAGTATATAGATGGAACTCTCAAAAGAAAGTAGCAATAATTATTATGGAACTGGAATCATGAATAATGTGTGGTAATTGTACAATAAGTACAAGTTTCTCTTGCTTTACAAAAGTTGATCTTTCATAAACTGAAATAACATATAAAGCAAAGCAGCAGTTACTATTAATTTATATGAAAAAAATTATTAATTATTCTTAGGTCCAAAAAGTTTAATATTTTAGTAGACTGTTGTCAATCAGATGGCTACATAGTAAAGCAGTGACTTTTTATCTTAGAAGATCTAGGTTCCATTCTGGGTCTCACAATTCAAGTTTTTCAAGAGGCATCTGGATGTGGCCTGTTGAAACCCGTGTTTAAACCTTCTATTGGGTTGTCCAGAAAGTTCGTGCGTTTCTTTTAATAAGCAAATAAAACAAAATTTTTAAATTTAAAGATAATTTTATTCAGTAAAATAACGCAAATTTAGTGAGGATGATAGAGAACCCAATTAAAGGTAGATATGCAGAAAACATCC
>AYEL01063899.1:0-14456 GCA_000484575.1 Olivierus martensii
TTTATTTTTCATTATTATTAATTAAGAATGTTTTAATTCATTTGCTAGTAATCGATAAATACTTATTATATTTAACTCATCGATGATTTAATTAGATTAAAAAGTAACTAAAATAATGTTTAAAATTATGGAAAAGTAATAATTATTTAAAATCTGTAATGAAAAATAACTTTAGTCTATCAAAAAAGTTTATCATAAGCAAAATCAAAACTTCGAAATCGCATGCTTAATGTCTAGAGATCACGTTGCACACGTCATTCTAACGGTGTATGACATCATTGTTTGGGTGATCTACTCATTTTAAAATACGATCAAACGGGTTTGATTGTATTCAACTCAATTACAGGGAAAACGAAACTTCAAACTGTCTCTTGGGAGTCGTGTGACGTAGACGTATTCTAATGGAATTTTTATTGTGATAATATGAACTTTTTTAGAGAAGAAAACAGTCATTCAATAACAACAATAAAAAGAGAATATTTTTATATAAATTATAAAAATTTATTACTATTCGTTAACTTGATATTTTCTGAAGCTACGTCATCCTAATGATGATGTCATACACTGACATCAATCTCGCTTCGGAGTAAAATTTTACTTTACCTGTTGTGATCGAGCACGTCGTGCCGCCGAATCTAACACCTGCATTGATACAGTATAAGTGCGTCAGATAGGCAATGCCACGCTGCCTGATGCGTCGCAATGCAGAAATTCTCAACAATAATCCAAGAATCTTATGTAAGTGCACGTTGGATCATTTTAGCTGGATTATTGTCGAGAATTTCTGCGTCGCGGCGCATCAGGCAGCACGGTGTCACCTATCTGATGCGCTTATACAAATGCAAGTTGGAATCGGCGACATAATGCGCTCGATCGCTTCGGGTAAAGTAAAATTTTATTTTTTAAATTGATAAATTGTTGTCTGCTTATACAAATGCAAGTTGGAGTCGGCGACGTGATGCGCTCAATTGCTTCGGGTAAAGTAAAATTTTATTTTTTAAATTGATAAATTGTTGTCTGTATTATAACAATTTATTTTATATGTATATATTTAAAGTTTCAATAAAATCATTTATTAATTTATTTTATATGTATATATTTAAAGTTTCAATAAAATATTTATTTTTGTAAATGGTATTAATATATCGGTAATTAAAAATCAAAGATTGCGTAATTTATCAATTTCAAATTTTTATCAAATTTAAAGTGCTAAAGTCGGGGGTAGGCTTATACACAGGTTACGCATTTTTACTGATTTTCAAACTGAAGTCGGGAGGGGGTTCGGCTTATATTCGAGTATATACCATAAAGTTCAAATTTTGAAATAAAATAGCTATAAAATAAAGAATGCAGTCTATCTGCTAATGTTATGATTAAAATAAATAAGGGGTTCGGCTTATATTCGAGTATATACCGTAAAGTTCAAATTTTGAATAAAATAGCTATAAAATAAAGAATGCAGTCTATCTGCTAATGTTATGATTAAAATAATTTGTTTTTTCATTCTAAAACAATGAGAATCCATGAAAAAAATACTAAAATAGTTGCCAAACCCCTATCCATAGAATGTCACTTAATTTCACATAATACATATCTATAATCCTGATTCATGAAGATAATAGATATATACAGTATATATTCTTAAGCAAAACCTTTTCTGTACTGTTGTTTGCAATTATTTCAAGATAATCTATTATTGAGTGACTCACATATTAATGCCTTTGCATTGTCAACAAAGAACAAAGATTATGCATCACCAGTATTGAAGTCAAGCATATAAGTTTTACTGTTATGTAAATAATCTATCATATCATAAAATATGAGATATCCAGAAACTTTATTATTGTTATAATAAATGACAGAATATTTTTTTAATTTTTGTTTTTCATATTCAGAATGAAGAAAAAACTTTGTTGTAAAGTTTTATGTTCTAGTAGGGGCATTGAAACAAGTTGAAAATATTATTGAACATATGGTCAGAATGACATCATTTGAGTTAAGACTCTTTAAAGCTAGCCAATCACCAGCAAGCACGTGAAGCACTGTTGTCACACATTGTGTCATTCTCGATTGTGATTGGCTAACTTTAAATGGGTCTAACTCAAAAGCAATGCTGTTTAGATCATATGTTCATTGACATTTTTAACTTGTTTTGATGTCCCCTATCAGTATGCAAAACTTTACGACAAAGTTTTCCTTCGCCCTGTAGATGTTAACAAACTGACTGTCATCAATGCATCATAAACCAGTTGTCACTTGAGTATATGTCATAGTGCATTAACACAAACATCCTTAATACAAATAGCATTCAAAAATAATTATCCTACAACTGAAAATACAAAATTTGCATTTCAGAAATATCAAATTTCAATCCACTCAATCTAAAATGAGTTGTCAATTTTGATAACCACGATTTTCTATCATCATGAAATTATAATGGCATCTGCATTTCCTGATATGATATTATTGCTGAATCAGATAGTTAGTTTAGTTAGTTAGTTAAGTCTAACTAACTAATGGAAGGATGTATTTCTATTAATTTTGGCATAAATAATTATGTTCAATAAAACTAAATATATTGCATAACAACAATATAAAAAAAATCAATAATATTGCATAAAAACTGAAATCAACATATTTAAAGTTATTCAAATATCCATTAGGTTTAACATGGAAAATGTTTGGCATTTTCTAATCAGTCAAGTGAATAGGAGTGGCAGTCAATGAGTTAAGGCATTTCATTTTAATATTTTGTTAATATGGCACTTTTCAAATTATATTCACATCACTGATTCATGTTTATTATTCAGCATTTTTCATGTTTATTTATGTTTATTATTTTCAGCATTTGCTTTGCTTTTAAGGTGCTTTTTTGGCAGTGATGTGACATCAGCTGACTTTGAAATAAATCAAGTGAGTTGACCAGTGTCATTTTATTAGCTACACTCAGTCTGTTTTTAGGCCTAATGCAATTGTACACTTAATAAATGATAATGTAAATATATTTTAGGTTTTTATATGTACTGGCATATAAAAAAAGACTGAGATTTGCTTTAAGGCAAAATTCATTTTATGCAGTGGCTGAAACATAATCCCCATATTAGTGAAATATGTTTATATCACTGTATATTTAAATCTAATTATTTTTTTATAATAAATTTTCAATATCTGGATTAAAATTATTTATTGAGATGCATAGTAATATATGTATAACAACATATAAATATTTAAGTATTCATTAGTTAACAATTATCTTTATAATGTATAAATTTATATAAAAAAAAACTGAAATTATAGAGAATGGATTAAAACCTCATATATACTAAATCTGGCCCATGAGCTATAGTTTGGTCATATTTGATTTTAAATCTATTATGAATTAAGTCATTATTATAAAATATTTTTAAAAGCTACCTATTTACTTAGAAATAACTTGAGTGTCTATTCAATATCATCTTACAGCTCAACTTTTACAAAAGTGTATAATTATAATAACTGCTTGTCTTTAAATATCATTTAATAAATATATAATTATTATTTAAATTTTTAGAAAGGACATTATGGAAAAACAATGAAATGTATTTTAGCAGATAAATAAGTGATAATTCTTGAAACTGAAAAAGTTATGTTTATATTATTGCTTTTAAATGTACAAGAACATTTATTATTGGGTTGTCTAAAAAGTTTGTGCATTTTTTGCAGTTGTTAATAGTTATCACTATAGTGGTCAGAATGCACAATGTAATTAGTTTGGTTGTGTCTTTGAAGATGACACTGTAAACATCAAAAAAGTTTATTAATTTGGCAAAATAAAGACAAGTCATATTAGTTAGATTCATTTTTAACATGTAATGTCAACAGTTCATTTGCATCATGTACTGTTATATGAGTTTAAAAAAATATTTTCTGCAGTTGAAGCAAAAAAATATATGCAATGTTTATATAGCTAATGCATTATCTGTGTGCACCTGTCAGGAGTGGTTTAAATAATTTCAAGAAGGAAATTTAACCCTGGAAAATAAGCCACACTTGGGATGCTCTTCTGTCATCGATAACATTGACATCTTGCTTGGATTACAGGTAATCCTTGATTAATAACAAGGGAATTTGCTGAGATATTTCATGTATCAAAAACAATCATCAATGATCACTTAAAATTAATGGAATGGGTCAGTAAATATGATGCCTGGGTTCCACATGAACTGTCTGAAAAAAATCAAGTAAATTGAGTTTCAGCATCTTTCCATAAATGGCACAAACTTAACTCCAATTACAACTGTCCATTTTTAAGTCGCCAATTACAACCAAGCAGAGCTTGGTTGTAATTGGAGACTTAAAAATGGATCTTGTATGATAATGCAAAGAGAAAAAGATAGTGTTCTAAATGAAATTTGCCTTTACTTCAACACCAAAACCAAATCCCCATCAAAAAAAGGTCATTCTTAGTATTTCATAAGATTTTAAAGGAATAATTTATTATGAGCTGCTAAAATATAATGAAACTATTAATGCAAATAAATATTGTGGTCAACTTGTCAATTTAAAAGAGATAATTGCAAAAAATGACCATTGCTAGCAAACAGAAAAGTGTAATTTTCCATCACGATAATGCTAGGCTAGATGTCATCATAATGATTCAACAGAAATTAAAGGAGTTCAAGCTGGGTAGTGATCAACTTGTCAATTTAAAAGAGATAATTGCAAAAAATGACCATTGTTAGCAAACAGAAAAGTGTAATTTTCCATCACGATAACGCTAGGCTAGATGTCATCATAATGATTCAACAGAAATTAAAGGAGTTCAAGCTGGGTAGTACTAATTCATCCTCTCACTTGCCAGATATTGCACTATCAGATTACTATCTTTTTTTAGTCACTACAAAATTCTATAAAATGAAAAAAAATTTGAAAATATCAATGTAGTTGAAAACAACTTAAAAATATTTTTTCAATCAAAACTGCCAAAATTTTTCAAAGATGGCATCATGAAACTATGACTTGATAGGAATAGATTGCAAGTTCATATGGAAATTATTTTATTGAATAGAGATATCTTTGTAAGGATGGGAGGTGCAAAGGTTGTGGACCTTGCCCTAATAAAGTATTTTTGAAAGTAATTATCGTACCTGTAATGGAGAAGTTGAGCCGATGCCATGTTGAACAGGTGTTATCCGAAGACTGGATAGTGACGTTTGTAATATTATTTAAGTTTGATATGTATCTGGCTGTTTATATGTGGATTATTTATTTTGTAATAGTTCTAATTCATAATGTAAAAATTAATTTGGTTGATTTGATTGTAACTTTGTGTATTATAAAACGATTAGTTTTATGCAAATTTAGTACTGTATTAAAGTGTACGGTAGAGGGTGTTGAAGGCGTCCTTCCAATGAAGTGCTGTGACCGACGTCGGACCGTTTGCTGTAACAAGAAGTGTATCGTCAATGACTGGGACGATTTTTATTGTTTGGAAGGACCATGAGAATAACTTTCTGTTAAATTATTGTAAGTTCTCTTTTTATGTTTTACTTGGTGAATAAAAATTACTAATGATGGATCAGTTTTGGATGTTCTTGGATTGGTTAACTAATGTTGATATACATTTTCATATAATTGTCCAGCTTTGACAGCGAGAAAATTTTCAGTTTGCGGGGAGGGGTCAGACTCGATATAACGACCGTCCAGCACCTGAGGCGAGACGTTATATCTTTAAATTTGAAAATTTTGCTTCGTTTACTTATAAAAACAACTTTCCAGACAATCCAATAGTAATTATTCATCTACTGTAATTTATAATTCATATTTCATCAATTAAATTTAAAGGTTCTGTTTGAAACAATAATACATAGTAAGTTAATAAAAATGAATAATTAAATTGAAATCATGGAAAAAAATTAGAAAAATATGTTCCAATTCAAACTTATATTTGAAGATAATTGCATTTTGGATAAGTTCAATTTGAGTAATTAATGAATTACACAAATAATAATTGAGAAATAGGAATCAGGTGAGATTTAAGCAAATGGAAATTAAATAAGTATCAATATGCAAGTGACATTTAGCATATTGCTACTTATAGAATCAGTAAATAGCATTCAGACAAACATGGCTATATGTTAATATTGACTAAATCATAAAATTCTCTTTTTATACATGTCACTAAGCAAGAATAAGAAATCAAAGAAAGAATGAACTGTTCTTGCTTAGAAAGTCAAATTACTATTTAAAATTAAGCAATGAATAGTAATATTAACAACTAAAATAGTTTAAGGATATAGTTATAGCTTATGATTATCTTGAGAGAGTTATCAGCATGAGGTGAATTTTTCAAAAATATAAATAACATAAATAAAAATAATATACATAATATAAATAAATATTATATAAATAAATATAAAAAAAATTCTTCCCAGCAGAAAGAATAAAAAATTTTTATGTTAAAATAGATCTTTGTAATAGTAAAAGAATGTAATCTGCATAGAAGTTTCTGGTAAAAACAGAATTATTGTTATGTAAAATGGATTCTAGTATTAGATTATGAAGAAAATTTTTTGGTAAGAAAATTAATAGAAAGTGAGTTGCAAAAATTTTTTATATAAATTGTAAAATAAATTTTGTAAAGAATAAAAATTAACATAGATTTAAGACTGAAGAGGGCATTATTGGCCAAAATGCATATCTAAACCATGATTGATTGTATTATGTTCTAAGTTTTTATAAATTAATTTTATATATTTGATATTGTCTAAACCAGGGATGTCAAACTGGTGGCCTGCGGGCCACATGCAGCCCTCGATGTAATTTTTTTGTGGCCCTCAATGCTTTTAACTAAAATGAAAATGAGAATAATATGTTATGAGATAATAGGAAGTAACTCTAGCTTTGTAACTATGTCATATACTATGATATACTAATTTGATTTTAATTAAATATAATTATACTAGTTTTTTTTTATTGGCCTTATCAGACGTATACGTACAGATGACACTGATCTTTCAGATTGGTACAACCATCGGGTGACACATTCCTGCAAAGACAATATCACTTTGTGCGAAATTTCTTACCAAAACAGAAAAAGTCATAAATGAGAACCTGTATTTTTTTGGATAGACAAATATAATGATCAAGTTCCAAACAATTCCACTTTGAAGGACATACATAAAGAATGCGCCAATAGGCTTGTTAAAGATTTATTTGTTGCGTTATTAACTTATTTAAAAAATGAAGTAGTTTTGGTTATTTGAATTAATAAAATTTTAATGTTTGTTTTTGTATAGAAAATGTGACTTTTAACACTTAATAGAAAATTAAAAGTAATTATGTAGTAATTATATATTTTTGTAATATATTTATTTGATTATATAATGTTCTTAATTATGCTATCTATATTTTTGAATCCTTACTCCAAAATATAATTTAAAAGAAAATTTAAATATGATGTGGCCCAATTTAATCTTACAGGCTCATTAAATGGCCCTTGAATAAATGAGTTTGACATGCCTGGTCTAAACTGTTGCAATAAAAAAGTGTAATAAAAAAGGCAAATCTACAAAAAAGCCTATATGAATTTTGTTATAATACAGACTATCTAAATATAAAATTAATTCTTATTCTCAAAAATATATTTATGAAGATAGAGGAATTATTGACTAGCAAGATTCAGATGACTTAAATTCAAGTTGGATATGGTTATCATAGTCAAATTTCTTTATAATAGAAAAAAAGTTAGTATTATCAAAAACCATTGGTTAATTAATTATAATCTATTCAATTAATGATATCATTATTATATTTTAAATTTTATATTTTAATTATATTCAAATAATATATGCTTATTATATTTATAATCTTTGTCATCACAGGTAGACTTTGACTTATGACACCTTGTACTTACAATGCTGATATAATCAGTAAATTCTGTGATTGGCCAATGCAATTCAATGGGTTTGAATTCCTGACCCAATGGTGTGATGTACGGAAAGCATATTTTTATATCTGGTTCTTGTAGTTTTTTTTTATGTTTATTAAAGTAATATAATGTCCTAAATATTAATAAATGAGAAATCCAAATTTTTGGTATTTCCAACTTTCGACCATACAACTGGATTCAAAGCGAACACTATTACAAATTGAGGATTATCATATTTGTGCTATGAGGTATTATTATGAAACAAAAATATTAGTTAAGTGATTCCTGAATTAATTAAATTAATTAATAAATAAAACTTACTTTGCTCACACTTATGTCAGGTATATACAAATCATTATTTTGATCACGACCAATCATGGAACCTGTACAAGTAATTAGCAATAAACTCCCTATTTGTAACTTCTCTGATTCTAACACTATTAAACGAATGCATGGTGGCCATTGTTTGGAAACATCTAAAAAAAAATTTTAAATGTTAGTTTTATTTATAATAATTCAAATAAATTTTCTAATTTTTTAATATAATTAGCTAACAAATATTTTAATATTTAATGTATTTTAAAATAAAGTCATAATTTGTGCATGATTTAAATGTCTTTCCTAGAAAAATGAATTAATTTATTGATGACATACAAAAATCTAGATTTTTATAATATAAAACTATATACAGGTGATTCTTGAGTTGCAAACAATTCATACATAAGTTTTGTTTGTCACTCAGATATTATTACCATGTAGCCTCCAAAATTTTTAATATACAGGTGTTCCTTGAGTTATAAACATTTTAGTTTGAACATTCATATCTTGTGATCATGAAATTTCATCTTCAAATTCCAAGAAATTTCAAAAACTCTTCTTCTCTTCAATAATTTTAAACAATATGATAGCAGAATGCTCTAACAAACAATATATAAAATTACATAGTTAATATATTATGATAGTATTTCAAGCAGTAATTACACCAAAAAACCTTTGCTTAATACTTGGAACTATTTGTTCAAATCTGTGAAATAAGAAACTTCTAATTGGTCCAATTCTGAAATATAAAATATAGTGTATAAACTTATTTCAGTATTTTTTGGGTTCAAATAACAAGCAGTATCTGAATTATAAATAAAATTTACATATGAATTATGTTTGTAACATGCATTTCATAATTGAATCAATTAGAAGTTTTTTTATTTCACAGATTTGGATAAAAATTTCCAATTATAAAGTGAGGGTTTTTTGATATAATTTCCACTATCTTGAAATACTGCCATGATATATAAAGTAACTATGCAGTTTTACATCACAGTCAACCCCTCTATAACATGGTACTTCTGTAATATGGTTTTGTTTTAACAGAAGATTGCAGCAATCTTTGCAGAACACAGTATTTATAAAATAAGAGTTAACTCTAACCTTGTTAGAGAATTTTAGTAAACTGCACATAACACTATACTTTTGAATATTTTGTAGAGAAAATTCTACCATTATATTAAATGTAATCATTAAACATTTCCATTCTTTTTTTGTAAATCTCTGCAGATTACGTAAGCCAACACTGCCAAAAACTTCCCTTGGCGGATAAAGTCTATATTAAATTTTTTCTACAATTATTTTTTGAATTAAAGCTATGGTGCCACTATCTGTTGAGAATTATTAATTAATTAACAGCCAAACTTCCCTTGGCGGATAAAGTCTATATTAAATTTTTTCTATGATTATTTTTTGAATTAAAGCTATGGTGCCACTATCTGTTGAGAATTATTAATTAATTAATTAAATTTATAATTTAGAACTAAGGTGGCGCCATCTAGTAATTAATGATTTTACTATAATTTTTAAATTAATTTTCCCGAAATAAAATTTTGCCACCATACTGGACTCAAACCGGGATCTTTGGGATAGCACCCAAATGCCTTAACCGATTAGACCACGGTGATATGGCATTTGGGTGTTATATGGTAGAATTCCATTTCGGGAAGCTTATATATTACTATGGAGACTTTATCATCGTAACCGATTAGACCATGGTGATATGGCATTTGGGTGGTTATATGGTAGAATTCCATTTCGGGAAGCTTATATATTACTATGGAGACTTTATCATCAGACAAGGCCGAAACTAGTGCTCCCAGGCAGGCTATCTATGTAACCACGAGCCCTCTTGGCAAACCTGAGCAGACAGACTTGGCTCAAGTCAGATAACACACTCAAAAAATTTTGCCATAGGTCACCGTGGTCTAATCGCTTAAGACATTGGGGCGCTATCCCAAAGATCCCAGTTCGAGTCCAGTACGGTGGCAAAATTTTATTTCGGGAAAATTAATTTAAAAATTATAGTATAATCATTAATTACTAGATGGCACCATCTTAGTTCTAAATTCTAAATTTAATTAATTAATTATTAACTCAACAGATGGTGGCACCATAGCTTTAATTCAAAAAATAATCATAGAAAAAATTTAATATAGACTGTCTGCCAGGGGAAGTTTGGCTGTGTTGGTTCACATAATTTGAAATGGTTAATCCTCTGATTAGTGTTGATTTGAGTGTGAAATCTCTCCTGTTTATTTGTTAGCCATTATGAAAAAAATTACTGGAAAATTCCTATATTTTATAACTCCTTCAAGTGAAACTTCATTTCTGAATCTTCCTTTTGAACTTTATGATCCTCATAGAATTCAAGGGAGTTTCAAAAATGATTAGTTCTATACTATGAAATTTATAAAAATCTATCATGCCAAAGCAAACAAACCCAAATCATTGATTTTTTTAAAAAGAGTGGATGATGCAAGAAATCCAAATACTACAAAAAAATTCAGAAGTTAAAAATATTCTATAACAGAGAAAACATTCTTGTTTGATTGTGCTTAGCAATAATGAAAAAGTAAAAATTAAATGAACTTATTATCTGACATAAAACTTCTTATAAAATATGTATTATATTTTGTAAGAAGTTTGTTTAGTTATTACTATTGTTAAAATAAAAATTAATTTTCTGATAGTTAAAAAATAAAATGGTATATTTCTGTTAGTTTTTGGAATGTAACATCACTTTTTATATTAATTCTTAATCTCATATAAAATGAAATTTTAGAAATTAGATTTTCTCTACATGAGATTTTTGGAACAACTTAACTATCATATTATATGAGAATTATCTGTATATTATTGGATTAATGTCATCATCTTGTGTTCATTAATATTTTTACCTTCTGTCCAGTTTAATACAGCAAAAAACTAAAGAAATATGAAGAAATGAAAATAAACTCACTCTCTCTCATAGGTATGTTTATGGATCTCACATTAAACAACCTATAGCCCTAATTAGAACAGATTTTTTCATTCAGCTTTATTTGTTAATTATTTATTGTTATTTGTCTTCCATTTATGTTATTATATTTGTATCCTAGTTGTGTCAATTATTATTATTATTTTATAATACAATTATTATTATTATTTTTACAAAAAACATGGATTGGATATTTTAACAAAAATGAATACACGTAGTTTTCTGCTGTGAAAAGGAAAATCCATTTTTTTAATTCCAATGATGGGTTTGATTCAAAGTTTCAACTAGCTGTGAAGTGCTCCTTATATGTTGATGACTTTCAAATCTCTTGGAGTCTACAATATACTTATTGAAAGACAAATAAATATTATATTGATAGATTAACAAGAGATTTGGAAACTCAATATACACAATCACAGCTAGTAACAGATGAGCTATTAATGATTGTGTTTTCCCGAACTTTTTGCTTTCTCGAGATTTGGGATTTCCCAAATTAGTTATTTATTTATTTCTCAAGATTCAAGATTCCCTTTCAAAAATTCTTGAGAATCTCGAGATTTCAATAAAAATGTTTAATTAAAAAAAATACCTGTATTTAATAAGGATAAAAACAAAATGAGGCAGAAAAAATTCAAAATGAAAACAAATAATATCAGGTTGTTTTGTATTTGTTTTTATTTAATATTTTAATTATATTGGAAAAAAAGATCACATTTCAATAATAATGAAAAATAATTGTATTTGTTTTACAATTACTGAGTTTTATTAAAATAGCTTTTCAATACATACAGTCTATTCGTTTATCTGATAAATGAATCCCAGTTTGAATCCAAAAATTTCAGAAATGGAATGTGCCCAAACTTATGTAGACCTTTATGAGCTTTTTAGCCTATGCAACTTATTTTTTACATGTCACTATATAGACTATCTAGAGATTCTAGACCAACAGATATATCTCTGAGAAAAGGTTTGGTAAATGAGTCCCAGTTTGAATACAAAAATTTCAGAAATGGAATGTGCCCAAACTTATATAGACCTTTATGAGCTTTTTAGCCTATACAACTTATTTTTTACACGTCACTATATAGACTATCTAGAGATTCTAGACCAACAGATATATCTCTGAGAAAAGGTTTAGGACCCTTCTGTTGTAACTGTATAATTTTCTAAGAGAGCTCTATAGGCATGACCATTAAGTGAAGATGGGAGTTTTGGGGAATGATTAAGGGCTAGTATTCACTCATATTCTCTGATACACTATATCAAATCACACTACACTATATTTCCTATTTATCATAGACATCATTAGACGTAATTGTTATTTTGATGAACTGCTGAATGAGTAAAAACCAGATATTTATTTTGGCTTTGTTTTGTAAACGTCATCATAAATCTGCCTATGACATAACATGATAGGTCTACAATAATAGAAATATTTAAAATTGCAATTAAAATGAATGATTCTTGTAAAATCTGAAAATGTCATAACAAAATTGACACAGACAAGAATGGAATAACAATGAAGAAAGTTCCTTCAAAAACTGCTAAGTCCGATGCAACTCACAATGATGTAAGTTATGGAGAATGACAAAACAAAACTTGATTATATTCCTTCTTAATATCAAAAAAAAAAAAAAAAAAAGGTCAATTAGCCAATAATGTAAAGAGTTTTTGGAATCTTTCTTTAGTTTATGGAATAGGATGACAATAGATCTAATCCAGGAAGTATATATTCTTCCCACATTTGAGGGTATCAAATGGACGTTTCAAGATAAATGGAATTATCATTAGTAGATCTAAATGAGTGAAAACTAATCTAGTATGATAAAAGGTGAACAAGATCTCTAGATACAAAATGAAAATGAGAATTTGCAATAAATCCAGACAATTCTTTAGGTCAATTAGCCAATAATGTAAAGAGTTTCTGGAATAGGATGACAATAGATCTAATCCAGGAAGTATATATTCTTCCCACATTTGAGGGAATGAGTATATAAATTTCTTAAAATAAGATATTTTTTAATGCTACCAGATGCATAAAAAATATGTACTCACAAAAGCTTAAAATAAGGTTATCTATATACTAAAGTTACAACAACATAATATGTATATATTTAGATTTTATTATTAATATGTGCTATATATGTAAACTGTTTATTTATATTAGCTAAATATTAGTGATTTTAAATGTTTTTTTATCATATATAATCCATACTTCATAAAATATTTATATTATATATTATATTATTGGATAATAGATATCGAAATAATCTAAACCTTATATTTCAAAAAATTGTGTATTTTTATTCAGTTAGAAAGATGTTATTTTAGACAGCAATTTAAATTTGAATTTTTATTTAATAAACAATTTTATATATAAAATTAATATTTGGAAGATTCCAGAATGGCAGGCAGACTGAACTAAGATAATAGCCATAACATTTCAAACAGTTTCTGAATTTTAGAATGCAATGTCAGAATTTATTTATTGTTGAAAAATGTAATAATGATTAATAAAGAAAATAATATGAAATGCTAATAATGTATATATAAACTGAAAATTATTTTTACAACTTCTGGATATGAAAATATGAAATTTTTGTAACAATTGCTATTTAAGAATGATGCTGAAACAAAAACAACAATGCAAAATCATTGGCAATAAACAATAGCTAGTTTCTTTTATGATTAACCTCTTGAATGCTGATAAATTTTTGAAATTAAATCTAATTAATATGCAAAAAAATAAAATTTAAAATTGTGAAATCTCATTTAATTTTAATTAAAATATTTTGAAATGTTCAATACTTCTTATATTTTTTTGTAATTTTATTTTTTTGTAGATTTTCATTACATATATGAGATCGACAGAAATGTGATTTTTTTTTTTATGTGATATTTTTACCATTTAATAAAGTCATTGATATTTTTAGATAGGGACAAATTCTCTGAACAAAATAAGCTATGAATGAAGAAATTAAACTGAAATTTTCAGAAATTATTTATAAAAAAATCACGTTACATAATTTCTGTTGAATGAAGTTGTCATATAATTATTAAAAAAATTACATGAATTTATTGAAATATTGTCATTTTATTAATATTTCATATTAAAAACGAATTTTTATTAACAGATCATTATATTTATTCTTATTTATTACATTCAGAATGTGAAATTTTTACCATTTAATAAAGTAGTTGATATTTTTAGATAGGGACAAATTCTCTGAACAAAATAAGCTATGA